>JAVRKA010000344.1:0-157668 GCA_034508555.1 Venustoraphidia nigricollis
ATAGAAGCCGATAGGCATTTCAAATATAGGTGCCGATAGGCATTTCTGATGTGGTTGCCGATAGGCATTTCAAATATAAATCCTGATAGGCATTTCAGATGTAGTTTTCGATAGGCATTTCAAAAATAGGTGCCGATAGGCATTTGAGTTATAGGTGCCGATAGGCATTTCAGATATAGTTGCCGATTGGCATTTTAAAAATAGGTGCCGATAGGCATTTTAGATATAGAAGCCGATAGGCATTTCAAATATAGGCGCCGATAGGCATTCCAGATATGGTTGCCGATAGGCATTTCAAATATAGGTGCTGATAGGCATTTCAGATGGAGTTTCCGATAGGCATTTCAAAAGTTGGTGCCGATACGCATTTCAGATATAGGTGCCGATAGGCATTTTAGATATAGTTGCCGATTGGCATTTTAAAAATAGGTGCCGATAGGCATTTTAGATATAGAAGCCGATAGGTATTTCAAATACAGGTGTGGATAGGCATTTCAGATATGGTTGCCGATAGGCATTTCAAATATAGGTGCTGATAGTCATTTCAGATGTTGTTTCCGATAGGCATTTCAAAAATAGGTTCCGATAGGCATTTCAATTATAGGTGCCGATAGGCATTTCAGATATACTTTCCGATTGGCATTTTAAAAATAGGTGCCGATAGGCATTTTAGATGTAGTTTCCGATAGGCATTTCAAAAAAAGGTGCCGATAGGCATTTCAAAAATAGGTTTCGATAGGCATTTTAGATATAAGTGCCGATAGGCATTTCAGATATACTTACCGATTGGCAATTTAAAAATAGGTGCCGATAGGCATTTTAGATATAGAAGCCGATAGGTATTTCAAATATAGGTGTGGATAGGCATTTCAGATATGGTTGCCGATAGGCATTTCAAATATAGGTGCTGATAGTCATTTCAGATGTAGTTTCCGATAGGCATTTCAAAAATAGGTTCCGATAGGCATTTTAGATATAGGTGCCGATAGGCATTTCATATATACTTAAAGATTGGCATTACAAAAATAGGTGCCGATGGGCATTTCAGATATAAGTGCCGATAGGCTTATCAGATATAGTTGCCGATAGGCATTTAAAATAAAAGTGCCGATAGGCATTTCAAATATAGGTGTCGATCGGCATTTCAGATATAAATGCCGAAAGGCATTTCAGATATAGGTGCCGATAGGCATTTCTGATGTGGTTGCCGATAGGCATTTCAAATATAGGTGCTGATAGGCATTTCAGATGTAGTTTTCGATAGGCATTTCAAAAATAGGTGCCGATAGGCATTTCAGATATAGGTGCCGATAGGCACTTCAGATATAGTTGCCGATTGGCATTTTAAAAATAGGCGCCGATAGGTATTTCAGATATAGAAGCCGATAGGCATTTCAAATATAGGCGCCGGTAGGCATTCCAGATATGGTTGCCGATAGGCATTTCAAATATAGGTGCTGATAGGCATTTCAGATGTAGTTTCCGATAGGCATTTCAAAAATAGGTGCCGATAGGCATTTCAGATATAGGTGCCGATAGGCATTTCAGATATGGTTGCCGAATGGCATTTTAAAAATAGGTGCCGATAGGCATTTTAGATATAGAAGCCGATAGGCATTTCAAATATAGGTGCCGATAGGCATTCCAGATATGGTTGCCGATAGGCATTTCAAATATAGGTGCTGATAAGAATTTCAGATGTAGTTTCCGATAGGCATTTCAAAAATAGGTACCGATAGGCATTTCAGATATAGGTGCCGATAGGCATTTCAGATATAGTTGCCAATTGGCATTTTAAAAATAGGTGTCAATAGGCATTTCAGATATAGGTGCCGATAGGCATTTCAGATGTAGTTGCCGATTGGCATTTTAAAAATAGGTGCCGATAGGCATTTCAGATATAGAAGCCGATAGGCATTTCAAATATAGGTGCCGATAGGCATTCCAGATATGGTTGCCGATAGGCATTTCAAATATAGGTGCTGATAGGAATTTCAGATGTAGTTTCCGATAGGCATTTCAAAAATTGGTGCCGATAGGCATATCAGATATAGGTGCCGATAGGCATTTCAGATATAGTTGCCGATTGGCATTTTAAAAATAGGTGCCGATAGGCATTTCAGATATAGAAGCCGATAGGTATTTCAAATATAGGTGTCGATAGGCATTTCAGATATGATTGCCGATAGGCATTTCAAATATAGGTGCTGATAGGCATTTCAGATGTAGTTTCCGATAGGCATTTCAAAAATAGGTGCCGATAGGTATTTCAGATATAGGTGCCGATAGGCATTTCAGATATAGTTGCCGATTGGCATTTTAAAAATAGGTGCCGATAGGTATTTCAGATATATAAGCCGATAGGCATTTCAAATATAGGTGCCGATGAGCATTTCAGATATGGTTGCCGATAGGCAATTCAAATATAGGTACTGATAGGCATTTTAGATGTAGTTTCCGATAGGCATTTCAAAAATTGGTGCCGATAGGCATTTCAGATATAGGTGCCGATAGGCATTTCAGATATAGTTGCCGATTGGCATTTTAAAAATAGGTGCCGATAGGCATTTCAGATATAGAAGCCGATAGGGATTTTAAATATAGGTGTCGATAGGCATTTCAGATATGGTTGCCGATAAGCATTTCAAATATAGGTGCTGATAGGCATTTCAGATATAGTTTCCGATAGGCATTTCAAAAATAGGTGCCGATAGGCATTTCAGATATAGGTGCCGATAGGCATTTCAGATATAGTTGCCGATTGGCATTTCAAAAATTGGTGTCGATAGGCATTTCAGATATAGAAGCCGATGGGCATTTCAAATATAGGTGCCGATAGGCATTCTAGATATGGTTGCCGATAGACATTTCAAATATAGGTGCTGATAGGCATTCCGGATGTAGTTTCCGATAGGCATTTCAAAAAATGGTGCCGATAGGCATTTCAGATATAGGTGCCGATAGGCATTTCAGATATAGTTACCGTATGGCATTTTAAAAATAGGTACCGAT
The DNA here is from genome assembly GCA_034508555.1 of Venustoraphidia nigricollis. Taxonomy (NCBI): domain Eukaryota; kingdom Metazoa; phylum Arthropoda; class Insecta; order Raphidioptera; family Raphidiidae; genus Venustoraphidia; species Venustoraphidia nigricollis. Next base: position 3,013 of record JAVRKA010000344.1, read on the forward strand.
AGGCATTTCAGATATAGAAGCCGATAGGTATTTCAAATATAGGTGTCGATAGGCATTTCAGATATGGTTGCCGATAGGCATTTCAAATATAGGTGCTGATAGGCATTTCAGATGTATTTTCCGATAGGCATTTCAAAAATAGGTGCCGATAGGCATTTCAGATATTGTTGCCGATTGGCATTTTAAAAATAGGTGCCGATAGGCATTTCAGATATAGAAGCCGATAGGCATTTCAAATATAGGTGCCGATAGGCATTTCAGATATGGTTGCCGATAGGCATTTCAAATATAGGTGCTGATAGGCATTTCAGATGTGGTTTCCGATAAGCATTTCAAAAATTGGTGTCGATAGGCATTTCAGATATAGGTGCCGATAGGCATTTCAGATATAGTTGCCGATTGGCATTTTAAAAATAGGTGCCGATAGGCATTTCAGATATAGGTGCCGATAGGCATTTCAGATATAGTTACCGTATGGCATTTTAAAAATAGGTACCGATAGGCATTTCAGATATAGAAGCCGATAGGTATTTCAAATATAGGTGTCGATAGGCATTTCAGATATGGTTGCCGATAGGCATTTCAAATATAGGTGCTGATAGGCATTTCAGATGTATTTTCCGATAGGCATTTCAAAAATAGGTGCCGATAGGCATTTCAGATATAGTTGCCGATTGGCATTTTAAAAATAGGTGCCGATAGGCATTTCAGATATAGAAGCCGATAGGCATTTCAAATATAGGTGCCGATAGGCATTTCAGATATGGTTGCCGATAGGCATTTCAAATATAGGTGCTGATAGGCATTTCAGATGTGGTTTCCGATAAGCATTTCAAAAATTGGTGCCGATAGGCATTTCAGATATAGGTGCCGATAGGCATTTCAGATATAGAAGCCGATAGACATTTCAAATATAGGTGCCGATAGGCATTCCAGATATGGTTGCCGATAGGCATTTCAAATATAAGTGCTGATAATCATTTCAGATGTAGTTTCCGATAGGCATTTCAAAAATAGGTACCGATAGGCATTTCAGATATAGGTGCCGATAGGCATTTCAGATATAGTTGCCAATTGGCATTTTAAAAATAGGTGTCGATAGGCATTTCAGATATAGAACCCGATAGGCATTTCAAATATAGGTGCCGATAGGCATTCCAGATATGGTTGCCGATAGGCATTTCAAATATAGGTGCTGATAGGCATTTCAGAAGGAGTTTCCGATAGGCATTTCAAAAGTTGGTGCCGATAGGCATTTCAGATATAGGTGCCGATAGGCATTTCAGATATAGTTGCCGATTGGCATTTTAAAAATAGGTGCTGATAGGCATTTTAGATATAGAAGCCGATAGGTATTTCAAATACAGGTGTGGATAGGCATTTCAGATATGGTTGCCGATAGGCATTTCAAATATAGGTGCTGATAGTCATTTCAGATGTTGTTTCCGATAGGCATTTCAAAAATAGGTTCCGATAGGCATTTCAATTATAGGTGCCGATAGGCATTTCAGATATAGTTGCCGGAAGGCATTTAAAATATAGGTGCTGATAGGCATTTCAAATATAGGTGTCGATCGGCATTTCAGATATAAATGCCGTAGGGCATTTCAGATATAGGTGCCGATAGGCATTTCTGATGTGGTTGCCGATAGGCATTTCAAATATAAATGCTGACAGGCATTTCAGATGTAGTTTTCGATAGGCATTTCCAAAATAGGTGCCGATAGGCATTTGAGATATAGGTGCCGATAGGCACTTCAGATATAGTTGCCGATTGGCATTTTAAAAATAGGTGCCGATAGGCATTTTAGATATAGAAGCCGATAGGCATTTCAAATATAGGCGCCGATAGGCATTCCAGATATGGTTGCCGATAGGCATTTCAAATATAGGTGCTGATAGGCATTTCAGATGTAGTTTCCGATAGGCATTTCAAAAATAGGTGCCGATAGGCATTTCAGATATAGGTGCCGATTGGCATTTCAGATATAGTTGCCGGTTGGCATTTTAAAAATAGGTGCCGATAGGCATTTCAGATATAGAAGCCGATAGGGATTTCAAATATAGGTGTCGATAGCTATTTCAGATATTGTTAGAAATCTAAAATACGCCCCTGTCTTTGACGTTTATTTCCGATTTCATAATTATTAATTTTTGTTGCGTAATTGTACTTTTATTTATTTGAATGACAAATTTTTGTTAATTTTAATCGAACAGAATAATTTATTTAAAAAACAGTGTTAAAATATAATTTTATCAAAGAACATCTTTTGTTTTTTGGTCTCAACTCACTATAAAACCTTATCAAATATTTCACGTTCCTTCTCCTATCTCAGTCCACTAACATTTTGGTCCTTCGAAAGCCGAATTATATTCCTAAAAAATCCAAATCAGTATTTTGCAATGTCTACGGAAGAAGTTGAAGTTTTCATCAAACGACTAGCCGATACATCTAAATCAATCTCGAATTTTGTCACTAATTTCAAGAAAACCGGGAAAGCAAATTGGACAGAAGCATTTATAAACATTCGACTGAAAGTTCTAGACGATTTGTGGTCAAAGTTCGAAGATAGCCACACTGAATTAATTTCTATAGCCAATGAAGATGACAAGTTACTTCCATACTTCGCAAATAATCAATATGAAGCTTCGCAATTGGAGTACATGGATTCGCATGTATTTTTCGATGCTCTTGAATAAGCCAGTGCCAAAAGAGAATCAGCAGACTTCACAAGCAAACAAGACACCCGAGCCTCAGTCGCAATTACAACTGCCAAGAATAACTCTCCCGAAATTTTCTGGAAACTACGAAGAATGGTCGTCATTCCGAGATCTATTTTCGGCATTAATCGACAGAAATTCTAATCTAACAGACGTCCTTCGCCTGCAATATCTTAAAACAAGTTTACAAGGAGAGGCTGAACAGCTTTTGCGAAATGTGGAGACAACAGAAGCCAACTACAAGGTGGCATGGCAACGTTTAACTGAGCGTTTCGAAAACAAACGTATGCTTATACAGACACATGTAAAAGCTTTAATGTCACTAAATACAGTTAATATCGAATCGTCTAAAGATTTAAAGCAACTTTTAGATGGAACTGTTGAAGCTGTACGAGCACTGAAAAATCTTGAGAGACCTGTTGAGCACTGGAACGACTGGTTGGTGTTCATCACTGCAAATTGCTTAGACAGCACAACTCGAAAAGACTGGGAAGACTCGCTTTGTGGTTCAACTGATCCGTCAACTTTTGATCAACTTCAAACCTTTCTTGAAGGACGAATCCGAACATTAGAAGCGCTTTCTCCAGTCTCAAAACCTTCAAGTACGCCATCTCGTCGAATTGGTCAAAACAGCTCTTCACATCACACCTACAATACACATCACGTCACAGCACCGCAACCTGACAATTCTAATCAAACTTCGAACAGCACTCGCAAGTGTCCGTGTTGTCAAGATAAACACATACTTACGTATTGTCCAGTTTTTCGTCAAAACTCTCAGTCACAGCGTCAAGAGATAGCGTCACGAAGCGCTGTCTGCTTCAATTGTCTTCGGACTGGACATTCTGTTTCGGAATGCAATTCAACAAATAGATGTCGAACATGTCAAGGCAAACATCATACCTTATTACATCGTGGTGCCAGGACACCTAATGTATCAATTGCTACGTCTACAGGTTCGACTGCTACAGATGTCAGTTCTCAACCAATCGCAAATCAAACTCGAACAGTATCACATATGATACAGAGTTCATTCACAAGACATACACCTGTATTGCTGGCTACTGCTCTTGTCATAGTCGAATCCGAAGATGGTCGTCGCATCCAGTTGAGAGCTCTTCTGGATCAGGGATCCGAAGCATCTTTCATCTCAGAGACAGCAGCTCAACAATTGCGCTTGAAACGTACGTCACAGCATATCGAAATAACAGGTCTTGGAGCTCTGAAAACAAGCAATGCTAACGGTGTTATAAGAGCACGCCTGCGTTCACGCATTGACACCGATTCGTATGTATCATTTAAAGCATTCGTGCTTCCGAAGCTTACTCAACTGCTACCTTCAGCGTCCGTTGACAATGACCAACGATGGCCACACGTAATGAACATTGACTTAGCCGATCCCACGTTCGCTACACCTAGTCGCATTGATTTGTTGTTAGGTGCTGATATCTTTAGTCAAATATTGCTCACTGGAGTGCAACAAGGGCCTCCAGGAACTCCCATCGCTCAAGAAACAATCTTTGGATGGGTTTTAACTGGACCAACTACTTACAATATGCAAGCTCAAAATGTGCAGCCAATAAAAACATTTCATTGCATCTGTAATCAAGATCTGTTAAAAACTCTTCAACAATTTTGGGAAACGGAAGAAATTTCCACTTTGCCAAAGATGTTTACACTTGATGAACAGAAATGTGAAGAGCATTTTCAAAAAACTGTTCGAAGAAATAGTGATGGAAGATATGTAGTCAAGCTGCCATTGAGATCTGACCTAACAACACATTTAGGTGAATCTCGCAAACTAGCTAAACAAAAACTGTTCTCACTCGAACGACGACTTCTTATAAATTCAGAATTAAAGATTTCTTACAAGCAGTTCATGCAAGAATATCTTAATCTTGGACACATGAAAGAAGTTCATAATACAGATGAAATTTATAAGCCGCTGATGCAAACGTATTACTTGCCTCATCATGGAGTTGTTAAAACTACTAGCAGCACCACGAAATTAAGAGTTGTCTTCAACGCTTCAAGTCCGACATCTACTGGTTCATCATTGAATGATCAACTCTATATCGGTCCAAAGTTGCAAAATGAAATTTACGATGTTATTCTGCATTGGCGATTATATCCAGTCGTGTTTTCTGCTGATATCGAGAAAATGTATCGTCAGATTCAAGTTGATACCCAAGATACAGATTTACAACGAATTCTGTGGCGATGGTCTTCAAGTGAACCTGTTAGAGATTTTCGTTTGGAAACTATCACGTATGGCATGTCATGTGCGCCATACCTAGCCATTCGTGTTCTAAGACAACTTGCTCAAGATGAAAGAGAGAGATTTCCTGAAGGCTCTCAAATTATCCAAGACGAATTTTACGTTGATGACGTCTTATCAGGTAGTGACAACATCTCAGAAGCATTAACGCGACAAAGCCAGCTTATTCAAATCTTGCAAGCAGGAGGATTCCAACTGCGAAAATGGGCTTCAAACCATGAAGACCTCCTAACCAGAATTCCTCCAGAGCATCAAGAAAATGCTGCAGAGTTACAGCTCAATCCGGATGCTTCCGTGAAGACACTAGGTATAATTTGGTGTCCAGGAACTGACTCTTTTTCATTTGTTGTTCAAATACCTGACATTTCAAAGCCGCTTACGAAACGAATCGCTTTGTCTATAATTTCACGCTTATTTGATCCATTGGGCTGGCTAGCCCCAATCCTCATCACAGCGAAGATCATGATGCAAACATTGTGGTTGGAACATCTCAGTTGGGACGACCCGCTACCGACGTACCTTGTCGACAAATGGTCGACCTTTCAAAATAAGCTGAAAGAAGTCACAAGAATTTTTATACCGAGATGGTTAAAATATCATCAGCAAATTATTTCTTGTGAGCTTCATGGATTCTCAGACGCCTCAAATCAAGCATATGCCGCCGCAGTCTACATAAGAATCGTTTCACACCTCAAGAACGTCGATGTTAGCTTAGTTAGCGCAAAGACGAAGGTGACACCTCTGAAACCAGTCACACTGCCAAAATGAGAACTATGTGGTGCTCTCTTATTATCACGTTTGATGAAGAATATACGCCGAATTTTAAAATTTGAACACATCCCGACTCACATGTGGACGGACGAGTTGCCACCGAGTCATCCGATTTGTCGGGATTTCCAGTAGACTAGGTTCAGGAAGAGTCGTCAGAGCTCGGCCAATCAAAAAATGACCGGGTGTTAAAACGGCATCATATCTCAAGTCAAGACAATCCAAGTGACTGCGCATCTCGAGGACTGTTACCGGACCAGCTCCAAGATAACACCCTCTGGTGGCAAGGTCCAAGTTGGTTGAAGCAAGATACGTCTCACTGGCCACAGGGAGTCACTGACATCGATCCTGTCACGGAAACTGAAGAATTACGATCAGTTCGCGTGAACGTCGTTCAGCATCATAACACCGGCCAGGTACATATTGTTGAACGTTACTCATCATTAAATCGTCTTAATCGCGTAACAGCTTACTGTTGGCGTTTTATTTATAATTTACGTCACAATACTACTGAACGTATCACGACAGCGCTCACACCAGCTGAGATAACGAAAGCTTGTCAATTTTGGATAAAAACCATTCAGCAAGCTATATTTGAAGAAGATTACCAAATTCTTTGCGATGGCCGAAATCTTCCTAAAAGTAGCAATTTGTATCGACTACGTCCCTTCATTTCTGATGACGGACTTATTCGTGTAGGTGGACGTTTACGACACTGTATGTTAAACTTTGAAGAAAGGCATCGCATGATTATACCACGGAAATCGCATCTCACTACTCTTATTGTAGATCAGGCACACCGCACTATGCTACATGGAGGTACTCAAGTAACATTGAGCTACATTCGTCAACGATTTTGGATCATAGGCGGACGTGCTGTCGTTCGTTCTCACATACATAAATGTGTCATTTGTCTAAGACAGCGAGCTGTTCCGAATCAACCATTGATGGGTGACCTACCCGCAGCCCGTGTAACACCAGCTCCACCGTTCTACAATTCAGGAGTAGACTATGCGGGTCCGATTGCAATTAGGACTTCCAAAGGTCGAGGTCATAAATCCGAAAAAGGCTACATAGCCATTTTCATCTGCTTTGCGACTAGAGCTATTCACCTGGAAGCTGTCAGCGATTACACGGCTCAAGGATTCATTGCGGCCTTCAAGAGGTTCACAGCGCGACGTGGTATATGCGCAAACTTGTACAGCGACAATGGAACCAATTTTGTTGGTGCCAATCAAGAACTGCAAACACTGTTTTATTCTGCGTCTATAGAATGGCGTCATATAACTGATCTGTTAGCTACTGATGGAACACAATGGCACTTTATTCCACCTTCAGCTCCACAATTTGGAGGCCTCTGGGAGGCTGGAGTCAAATCAACGAAACATCATCTTTGTCGTGTTATCGGCGAAACGACTCTTACCTATGAAGAACTCGCAACCCTACTCACGCAGATCGAGGCATGTTTAAATTCACGACCGATTCATCCGCTGACTGACGACTGTGAAGATGATGCCGTTTTAACACCCGGTCATTTTTTGATTGGCCGAGCTCTGACGACTCTTCCTGAACCTAGTCTACTGGAAATCCCGACAAATCGGATGACTCGGTGGCAACTCGTCCGTCAAATGCAAGAACATTTCTGGAATAAATGGTCAGCCGAATATCTACACCACCTCCAACAACGCTATAAGTGGAACTCGCCAGATCATCCCGTCAGAATTGGAGATGTTGCGTTATTGAAGGATGAACGACTACCACCGACAAAATGGGCCTTAGCTCGTATTATCAACATTCATCCAGGCTCCGATCAACAGATACGAGTTGTAACTATACATTCCAGAGGATCTACTCTGAAACGTCCAGTCAACAAACTTTGCCTGTTACCACGCCCTGAAGACTTCAAACATTCCTAAATCTATCCGTCATGGCGGGCAGCGCATTTTGTCGAAAACGACGAGGCGGGCAGTATGTTAGAAATCTAAAATACGCCCCTGTCTTTGACGTTTCTTTCCGATTTCATAATTATTAATTTTTGTTGCGTAATTGTATTTATATTTATTTGAATGACAAATTTTTGTTAATTTTAATCGAACAGAATAATTTATTTAAAAAACAGTGTTAAAATATAATTTTATCAAAGAACATCTTTTGTTTTTTGGTCTCAACTCACTATAAAACCTTATCAAATATTTCACGTTCCTTCTCCTATCTCAGTCCACTAACAGATATGGTTGCCGAAAAGCATTTCAAATAAAGATGCTGATAGGCATTTCAGATGTAGTTTCCGATAGGCATTTCAAAAATAGGTGCCGATAGGCATTTCAGATATAGGTGCCGATAGGCATTTCAGATATAGTTGCCGATTGGCATTTTAAAAATAGGTGTCGATAGGCATTTCAGATATAGAAGCCGATAAGCATTTCAAATATAGGTGCCGATAGGCATTCCAGATATGGTTGCCGATAGGCATTTCAAATATAGGTGCCGATAGGCATTCCAGATATGGTTGCCGATAGGCATTTCAAATATAGGTGCTGATAGGCATTTCAGATGGAGTTTCCGATAGGCATTTCAAAAATAGGTGCCGATAGGCATTTCAGATATAGGTGCCGATAGGCATTTCAGATATAGTTGCCGATTGGTATTTTAAAAATAGGTGCCGATAGGCATTTCAGATATAGAAGCCGATAGGCATTTCAAATATAGGTGCCGATAGGCATTCCAGATATGGTTGCCGATAGGCATTTCAAATATAAGTGCTGATAATCATTTCAGATGTAGTTTCCGATTGGCATTTCAAAAATAGGTACCGATAGGCATTTCAGATATAGGTGCCGATAGGCATTTCAGATATAGTTGCCAATTGGCATTTTAAAAATAGGTGTCGATAGGCATTTCAGATATAGGTGCCGATAGGCATTTCAGATATAGTTGCCAATTGGCATTTTAAAAATAGGTGTCGATAGGCATTTCAGATATAGGTGCCGATTGGCATTTCAGATATAGTTTCCGATAGGCATTTCAAAAATAGGTACCGATAGGCATTTCAGACATAGGTACCGATAGGCATTTCAGATATAGTTGCCGATTGGCATTTTAAAAATAGGTGCCGATAGGCATTTCAGATATAGAAGCCGATAGGTATTTCAAATATAGGTGTGGATAGGCATTTCAGACATGGTTGCCGATAGGCATTTCAAATATAGGTGCGGATAGTCATTTCAGATGTAGTTTCCGATAGGCATTTCAAAAATAGGTTCCGATAGGCATTTCAGATATAGGTGCCGATAGGCATTTCAGATATACTTACCGATTGGCATTTTAAAAATAGGTGCCGATAGGCATTGTAGATGTAGTTTCCGATAGGCATTTCAAAAATAGGTGCCGATAGGCATTTCAGATATAGGTGCCGATAGGCATATCAGATATAGTTGCCGATAGGCATTTAAAATATATGTGCCGATAGGCATTTCAAATATAGGTGTCGACCGGCATTTCAGATATAAATGCCGAAAGGCATTTCAGATATAGGTGCCGATAGGCATTTCTGATGTGGTTGCCGATAGGCATTTCAAATATAGGTGCTGATAGGCATTTCAGATGTAGTTTTCGATAGGCATTTCAAAAATAGGTGCCGATAGGCATTTCAGATATAGGTGCCGATACGCACTTCAGATATAGTTGCCGATTGGCATTTTAAAAATAGGCGCCGATAGGTATTTCAGATATAGAAGCCGATAGGCATTTCAAATATAGGCGCCGATAGGCATTCCAGATATGGTTGCCGATAGGCATTTCAAATATAGGTGCTGATAGGCATTTCAGATGTAGTTTCCGATAGGCATTTCAAAAATAGGTGCCGATAGGCATTTCAGATATAGGTGCCGATAGGCATTTCAGATATAGTTGCCGATTGGCATTTTAAAAATAGGTGCCGATAGGCATTTCAGATATAGAAGCCGATAGGCATTTCAAATATAGGTGCCGATAGGCATTCCAGATATGGTTGCCGATAGGCATTTCAAATATAGGTGCTGATAGGCATTTCAGATGTAGTTTCCGATAGGCATTTCAAAAATTGGTGCCGATAGGCATTTCAGATATAGGTGCCGATAGGCATTTCAGATATAGTTGCCGATTGGCATTTTAAAAATAGGTGCCGATAGGCATTTCAGATATAGAAGCCGATAGGTATTTCAAATATAGGTGTCGATAGGCATTTCAGATATGATTGCCGATAGGCATTTCTAATATAGGTGCTGATAGGCATTTCAGATGTAGTTTCCGATAGGCATTTCAAAAATAGGTGCCGATAGGCATTTCAGATATAGGTGCCGATAGGCATTTCAGATATAGTTGCCGATTGGCATTTTAAAAATAGGTGCCGATGGGCATTTCAGATATATAAGCCGATAGGCATTTCAAATATAGGTGCCGATGAGCATTCCAGATATGGTTGCCGATAGGCATTTCAAATATAGGTGCTGATAGGCATTTCAGATGTAGTTTCCGATAGGCATTTCAAAAATTGGTGCCGATTGGCATTTCAGATATAGGTGCCGATAGGCATTTCAGATATAGAAGCCGATAGGGATTTTGTATATAGGTGTCGATAGGCATTTCAGATATGGTTGCCGATAAGCATTTCAAATATAGGTGCTGATAGGCATTTCAGATGTAGTTTCCGATAGGCATTTCAAAAATAGGTGCCGATAGACATTTTAGATATAGGTGCCGATAGGCATTTCAGATATAGTTGCCGATTGGCATTTTAAAAATAGGTGCCGATAGGCATTTCAGATATAGAAGCCGATAGGCATTTCAAATATAGGTGCCGATAGGCATTTCAGATGTAGTTTCCGATAGGCATTTCAAAAATTGGTGTCGATAGGCATTTCAGATATAGAAGCCGATAGGCATTTCAAATATAGGTGCCGATAGGCATTCCAGATATGGTTGCCGATAGGCATTTCAAATATAGGTGCTGATAGGCATTCCGGATGTAGTTTCCGATAGGCATTTCAAAAAATGGTGCCGATAGGCATTTCAGATATAGGTGCCGATAGGCATTTCAGATATAGTTATCGATTGGCATTTTAAAAATAGGCACCGATAGGCATTTCAGATATAGAAGCCGATAGGTATTTCAAATATAGGTGTCGATAGGCATTTCAGATATGGTTGCCGATAGGCATTTCAAATATAGGTGCTGATAGGCATTTCAGATGTAGTTTCCGATAGGCATTTCAAAAATTGGTGTCGATAGGCATTTCAGATATAGAAGCCGATAGGCATTTCAAATATAGGTGCCGATAGGCATTCCAGATATGGTTGCCGATAGGCATTTCAAATATAGGTGCTGATAGGCATTCCGGATGTACTTTCCGATAGGCATTTCAAAAAATGGTGCCGATAGGCATTTCAGATATAGGTGCCGATAGGCATTTCAGATATAGTTACCGATTGGCATTTTAAAAATAGGTACCGATAGGCATTTCAGATATAGAAGCCGATAGGTATTTCAAATATAGGTGTCGATAGGCATTTCAGATATGGTTGCCGATAGGCATTTCAAATATAGGTACTGATAGGCATTTCAGATGTAGTTTCCGATAGGCATTTCAAAAATAGGTGCCGATAGGCATTTCAGATATAGGTGCCGATAGGCATTTCAGATATAGTTGCCGATTGGCATTTTAAAAATAGGTGCCGATAGGCATTTCAGATATAGAAGCCGATAGGCATTTCAAATATAGGTGCCGATAGGCATTCCAGATATGGTTGCCGATAGGCATTTCAAATATAGGTGCTGATAGGCATTTCAGATGTAGTTTCTGATAGGCATTTCAAATATAGGTGCTGATAGGCATTTCAGATGTAGTTTTCGATAGGCATTTCAAAAATAGGTGCCGATAGGCATTTCAGATATAGGTGCCGATAGTCATTTCAGATATAGTTGCCAATTGGCATTTAAAAAATAGGTGCCGATAGGCATTTCAGATATAGAAACCGATAGGCATTTCAAATATAGGTGCCGATAGGCATTGCAGATATAGTTGCCGATAGGCATTTCAAATATAGGTGCTGATAGGCATTTTAGATGTAGTTTCCGATAGGCATTTAAAAAATTGATGCCGATAGGCATTTCGGATATAGGTGCCGATAGGCATTTCAGATATAGTTGCCGATTGGCATTTTAAAAACAGGTGCCGATAGGCATTTCAGATATAGAAGCCGATAGGTATTTCAAATATAGGTGTCGATAGGCATTTCAGATATGGTTGCCGATAGGCATTTCAAATATAGGAGCAGATAGGTATTTCAGATGTAGTTTCCGAAAGGCATTTCAAAAATATATGCCGATAGGCATTTCAGATATAGGTGCCGATAGGCATTTCAGATATAGTTGCCGATTGGTATTTTAAAAATAGGTGCCGATAGGCATTTCAGATATAGAAGCCGATAGGCATTTTAAATATAGGTGCCGATAGGCATTCCAGATATGGTTGCCGATAGGCATTTCAAATATAAGTGCTGATAATCATTTCAGATGTAGTTTCCGATAGGCATTTCAAAAATAGGTACCGATAGGCATTTCAGATATAGGTGCCGATAGGCATTTCAGATGTAGTTGGCAATTGGCATTTTAAAAATAGGTGTCGATAGGCATTTCAGATATAGAACCCGATAGGCATTTTAAATATAGGTGCCGATAGGCATTCCAGATATGGTTGCCGATAGGCATTTCAAATATAGGTGCTGATAGGCATTTCAGATGGAGTTTCCGATAGGCATTTCAAAAGTTGGTGCCGATAGGCATTTCAGATATAGGTGCCGATAGGCATTTCAGATATAGTTGCCGTTTGGCATTTTAAAAATAGGTGCCGATAGGCATTTTAGATATAGAAGCCGATAAGTATTTCAAATACAGGTGTGGATAGGCATTTCAGATATGGTTGCCGATAGGCATTTCAAATATAGGTGTTGATAGTCATTTCAGATGTTGTTTCCGATAGGCATTTCAAAAATAGGTTCCGATAAGCATTTCAATTATAGGTGCCGATAGGCATTTCAGATATACTTTCCGATTGGCATTTTAAAAATAGGTGCCGGTAGGCATTTTAGATGTAGTTTCCGATAATCATTTCAAAAATAGGTGCCGATAGGCATTTCAGACATAGGTGCCGATAGGCATATCAGATATAGTTGCCGATAGGCATTTAAAATATAGGTGCCGATAGGCATTTCAAATATAGGTGTCGATCGGCATTTCAGATATAAATGCTGTAGGGCATTTCAGATATAGGTGCCGATAGGCATTTCTGATGTGGTTGCCGATAGGCATTTCAAATATAAATGCTGATAGGCATTTCAGATGTAGTTTTCGATAGGCATTTCAAAAATAGGTGCCGATAGGCATTTGAGATATAGGTGCCGATAGGCACTTCAGATATAGTTGCCGATTGGCATTTTAAAAATAGGTGCCGATAGGCATTTTAGATATAGAAGCCGATCGGCATTTCAAATATACGCGCCGATAGGCATCCCAGATATGTTTGCCGATAGGCATTTCAAATATAGGTGCTGATAGGCATTTCAGATGTAGTTTCCGATAGGCATTTCAAAAATAGGTGCCGATAGGCATTTCAGATATAGGTGCCGATTGGCATTTCAGATATAGTTGCCGATTGGCATTTTAAAAATTGGTGCCGATAGGCATTTCAGATATAGAAGCCGATAGGGATTTCAAATATAGGTGTCGATAGCTATTTCAGATATGGTTGCCGATAAGCATTTCAAATAAAGGTGCTGATAGGCATTTCAGATGTAGTTTCCGATAGGCATTTCAAAAATAGGTGCCGATAGGCATTTCAGATATAAGTGCCGATAGGCATTTCAGATATAGTTGCCGATTGGTATTTTAAAAATAGGTGCCGATAGGAATTTCAGATATAGAAGCCGATAGGCTTTTCAAATATAGGTGCCGATAGGCATTCCAGATATAGTTGCCGATAGGCATTTCAAATATAAGTGCTGATAATCATTTCAGATGTAGTTTCCGATAGGCATTTCAAAAATAGGTACCGATAGGCATTTCAGATATAGGTGCCGATAGGCATTTCAGATATAGTTGCTAATTGGCATTTTAAAATAGGTGTCGATAGGCATTTCAGATATAGAAGCCGATAGGCATTTCAAATATAGGTGCCGATAGGCATTCCAGATATGGTTGCCGATAGGCATTTCAAATATAGGTGCCGATAGGCATTCCAGATATGGTTGCCGATAGGCATTTCAAATATAGGTGCTGATAGGCATTTCAGATGGAGTTTCCGATAGGCATTTCAAAAATAGGTGCCGATAGGCATTTCAGATATAGGTGCCGATAAGCATTTCAGATATAGTTGCCGATTGGTATTTTAAAAATAGGTGCCGATAGGAATTTCAGATATAGAAGCCGATAGGCTTTTCAAATATAGGTGCCGATAGGCATTCCAGATATAGTTGCCGATAGGCATTTCAAATATAAGTGCTGATAATCATTTCAGATGTAGTTTCCGATAGGCATTTCAAAAATAGGTACCGATAGGCATTTCAGATATAGGTGCCGATAGGCATTTCAGATATAGTTGCTAATTGGCATTTTAAAATAGGTGTCGATAGGCATTTCAGATATAGGTGCCGATTGGCATTTCAGATATAGTTGCCGATTGGCATTTTAAAAATAGGTGCTAATAGGCATTTCAGATATAGAAGCCGATAGGGATTTCAAATATAGGTGTCGATAGGCATTTCAGATATGGTTGCCGATAGGCATTTCAAATATAGGTGCTGATAGTCATTTCAGATGTAGTTTCCGATAGGCATTTCAAAAATAGGTTCCGATAGGCATTTTAGATATAAGTGCCGATAGGCATTTCAGATATACTTACCGATTGGCATTTTAAAAATAGGTGCCGATAGGCATTTTAGATATAGAAGCCGATAGGTATTTCAAATATAGGTGTGGATAGGCATTTCAGATATGTTTGCCGATAGGCATTTCAGATATAGTTGCCGATTGGCATTTTAAAAATAGGTGCCGATAGGCATTTCAGATATAGAAGCCGATAGGCATTTCAAATATAGGTGCCGATAGGCATTCCAGATATGGTTGCCGATAGGCATTTCAAATATAGGTGCTGATAGGTATTTTAGATGTAGTTTCCGATAGGCATTTCAAAAATTGATGCCGATAGGCATTTCGGATATAGGTGCCGATAGGCATTTCAGATATAGTTGCCGATTGGCATTTTAAAAACAGGTGCCGATAGGCATTTCAGATATAGAAGCCGATAGGTATTTCAAATATAGGTGTCGATAGGCATTTCAGATATGGTTGCCGATAGGCATTTCAAATATAGGAGCAGATAGGCATTTCAGATGTAGTTTCTGAAAGGCATTTCAAAAATATATGCCGATAGGCATTTCAGATATAGGTGCCGATAGGCATTTCAGATATAGTTGCCGATTGGTATTTAAAAAATAGGTGCTGATAGGCATTTCAGATATAGAAGCCGATAGGCATTTCAAATATAGTTGCCGATAGGCATATCAGATATGGTTGCCGATAGGCATAACAAATATAAGCGCTGATAATCATTTCAGATGTAGTTGCCGATAGGCATTTCAAAAATAGGTACCGATAGGCATTTCAGATATAGGTGCCGTAAGGCATTTCAGATATAGTTGCCGATTGGCATTTTAAAAATAGGTGCCGATAGGCATTTCAGATAATATAGAAGCCGATAGGTATTTCAAATATAGGTGTGGATAGGCATTTTAGATATGGTTGCCGATAGGCATTTCAAATATAGGTGCTGATAGTCATTTCAGATGTAGTTTCCGATAGGCATTTCCAAAATAGGTTCCGATAGGCATTTCAGATATAGGTGCCGATAGGCATTTCAGATATACTTACCGATTGGCATTTTAAAAATAGGTGCCGATAGGCATTTTAGATGTAGTTTCCGATAGGCATTTCAAAAATAGGTGCCGATAGGCATTTCAGATATAGGTGCCGATAGGCATATCAGATATAGTTGCCGATAGGCATTTAAAATATATGTGCCGATAGGCATTTCAAATATAGGTGTCGACCGGCATTTCAGATATAAATATAGGTGCTGATAGGAATTTCAGATGTAGTTTTCATTAGGCATTTCAAAAATAGGTGCCGATAGGCATTTCAGATATAGGTACCGATAGGCAATTCAGATATAGTTGCCGATTGGCATTTTAAAAATAAGCGCCGATAGGTATTTTAGATATAGAAGCCGATAGGCATTTCAAATATAGGCGCCATTAGCATTCCAGATATGGTTGCCGATAGGCATTTCAAATATAGGTGCTGATAGGCATTTCAGATGTAGTTTCCGATAGGCATTTCAAAAATAGGTGCCGATAGGCATTTCAGATATAGGTGCCGATAGGCATTTCAGATATAGTTGCCGATTGGCATTTTAAAAATAGGTGCCGATAGGCATTTCAGATATAGAAGCCGATAGGCATTTCAAATATAGGTGCCGATAGGCATTTCAGATATGGTTGCCGATAGGAATTTCAAATATAGGTGCTGATAGGCATTTCAGATGTAGTTTCCGATAGGCATTTCAAAAATTGGTGCCGATAGGCATTTCAGATATAGGTGCCGATGGGCATTTCAGATATAGTTGCCGATTGGCATTTTAAAAATAGGTGCCGATAGGCATTTCAGATATAGAAGCCGATAGGTATTTCAAATATAGGTGTCGATAGGCTGTTACCTCTTCGGCAACCAGTATCACAATTATTTGAGGAGGCCACAGCTAGCTATACTCAGACGGCGCGAGGGGCGTAGGTAATGGAGAATAAAAATAAATAAAGTATTAGAGTGAACCCGATTGTTCTTGTTTTGGGGAAAGGCCCACTATGGGGCGTTAAAATCCGACCACCGACCACTTTAACCAATAAAATTGTTTGGCAATTTGTTTTTAATTAACACGAAGGACAACACACAACGCAACAATTGAATAAGTTAAATAAATAACACAATTCCTGCTTACTAGAATAGACGCTCTGATGTGATAAAGCAAGTGTGGACCACAACCGACTGAGGTAAGGAAGGGCGCCAGGACATAGGGGCCACACGGAGTTGTCCAAGGAGTCCACCCCAGGACTTTAGAGACGACCACGCTAGACAGCAGGAAAAACTAAAATATTTACAGCCAACTTAAGCCTAAACAACACGCAGCCCAAACCACGCCACAACAAATAAATAAAGCACGGAATGTAGAAGATCCTCGGTACGAGAGTACACCCGTAAAAATTAACAACTAACAACCACAACAATTGTAACCCTTCGCTAACGAATGGTGAGACCAAAACAAATAACCAACTTATTTACAGCCAGGGCAAACCAAAATCAAATCGCCAAAATAACGATTGCAATCCGACAGACTACAATCAAAGCAAACCAAACGATCAAATAAATATCCGAACTGAAATTCGCAAAATGATTACGACACAAATCGAAATAATCCTAAATACGCGACCCTTAAATTGTCGCACTACAACAACATCATTAACATCAAATTTCAGCAACCAAAACGCGAGACAGAATGTCGCGCTTCAACCAAAATTCAACAACACCAAAATATATCATTCCTATAACACGGTTTACAAATTCAACTTAAAACTAAAATAACCGGAAGTCTAAGCAACACACGGTAACCACACTTATATTCACGGAACCTGAAAATAAACTTCAAATTCATGAAATGGTTTGTTTAGATCGCAGGATTTTAAAACAATCAAATTATAAATTGATTTGATTCGACGTAATTATTGGCGTTAAATCGTTAATAATATGATACGCTGCAGTTCTTTCGTTAGAATCCAACGTCCGAATCCAAAATATCCTAGATCAGGATTCTATACCACCATTAAATAAAATTCCAGAAACCTAGTCCAATCCGACAACAGATCCAAAATAATCCAATCCTATTCCAATAACAAATCCACTCCTACTCCAGGGATGCCAACAGGCTTGTATCTTTTCACGGTTAACTGCTACTGACAACAATCGTGCAACAATGAAAAATAAGGAATAATTCAATAACTCTAAAATCAGGAATATTGGAATCAAAATTGTTTTTAAACAGAGTTCAGGGGGGGACGCCCTATCGACAATCGAAAACTAGAACCTTACAGCTCCAAAAATACCGCCAAGAACCTAACTTCAAATTTCAAACAAAAAACAGCTTCAAATTCTAACACCATTAATATTTGCAATCAACAAATAAAACGCCAAAAATCAGACAGTCTTTTTACGACAAACGTCGTGCGTCGAATGATCGAGCGCGCAAATTTTAACTTGAATCCACTGAATCAAGCGTTCTTCGTCGGCGGCCGCATATTCAGCTCTCTCTCTAACGCACTCTCTATACCAATGTGCTGTTTCACTCGGCCACAATCTAACACTGACTCGCAATACAAGTATAGAATGGTTTTTTAATTTTGTATTTTTAAATCGATCTAACGCACTCTTACTATCCCATGGCCTCTTATGGCGAGATTCGGACCTCACCGTCACTCTCATTGTGTCTCTTTAAAATGTTTTAATTTTTAAACAATTTTATTTGCCGAACTAGATAAAATATAAAATATGACGCGGTCTCTAAATTGTAAAACGTTACACTCCCCTCTTTCCCGGAGAAAAAGATGCGACGGTGACGCAGCTTTTTCACATCTAACAACATCACAACAATAATAGGAGGATTATTCTGCATTAGAAGATTCAGAAACCGAAGATTCTGAATCTGAAGAATCCGAAGAACTGGAGGCCACCTGGCCCTTAATATCCTTGACGTGCCATCGTCCAACAGATTTTCCTTCCTCGTCATCAAGCTCATAAACGAGATTCGACACTACTCGACGCACCACACAGGGTACGTAACGTGGAGCTAACTTCGCAGAATAATGTTGGCCCGCATTGGAAATAACATGGTTTCGTTTCCAAACTTGATCACCCACGCGATAAACAGGAGTAGCTCGTTTCCCGGCATTATACAACCTCGCACTCTTTCTATAAGCCACTGCTAACTTGCGTTGAACGTCCTGGTACAACGCTGGCAAGGCTTCAAGTTCATTCACTAGAAAGTCTCTGGCATTTTCCAATTCTACCTCATCCAAGTCTTCCAGACGCCCGTAATAATTCCCGTCAATCGGCACGTGCCGTCCAAAGTTTAAAAATGTCGGAGGATAGCCAGTGACATCATGTTTTGCAGTGCGTAGGGCATAAGCAACTTTCTGAATATTCTTGTCCCAAATCCGGTGATCAGTATCTTTTATAAATGAACGAATAGCGGCACCAATAGTTCGGTTGTACCTTTCCACAAAATTAATTTGAGGGTGATATCTTGCATTCGGCCATACCTTAACCCCAAACCTTGTAGCCAACGCCTGTATTGTATTAGAGGTGAACTCGGTGCCGTTATCACACATGAGAATCTGGGGAGCTCCAAAAACTAAAAATACATCATTCTCCAGAAATTCTGCAATCGCACCGGAAACAGCAGAACGCAAGGGTTTCAACAAAGTATATTTGGTAAACCAATCAGTCACCACTAACAGATACGAAAAACCCTTTTGTGATCTTGGTAGTGGACCCATAATGTCACACGAAATAAGCTGCCAGGGCATCGACACACGCTTAGGGCGCCCCATATATCCCGGCCGAGCTAGAGTGGGAGCCTTTTGAGCGGCACAAATCCTGCAACACCTGACATACTTTTTTATATCCGAACGCATTTTGGGCCAGTAATAAACATCACAAATCCGATTTAGCGTCTTCATAACTCCCAAATGGGCGGCTGTGGGTTCGTCATGACATTGACGCATGACTTCACGTCGACGGCTTTTAGGAACCACTATCTTCCAATCGTCAAAATTTACGCCCGGGTCTATTCCTGAATCAACGTGCTTATACAATAAGCCATCAACTATTCGCCAATCGGGATAACCATCCGGATTCTCATTAACATTCGTTAACATACGCTGATACCAATTATCAGCAATAACATGCTCTTGAACTATCTCCACCAATGCTAATTCTAACGGAGCTCTCGACAAGGCATCCGGAATGACGTTCAACGACCCCTTACGATGTTCCAAAACAAAATCAAATTGTTGAAGCTTTACGGCCCACCGAGCTAGTCGACCGCACGGATCTTTCAACTGATGTAACCAGAGAAGAGAAAAATGATCTGTAATAATCCTAAACCGAACGCCTTCAACATAAGGTCGAAATTTTTCGACTCCAAACACAACTGCAAGACATTCCTTCTCGGTGGTACTGTAATTCTGTTCAGCCTTGGTTAACTTGCGACTAGCGAAAGCGACCGGAACTTCAACGCCGTCATTAAGTTGAGTCAAAATACATCCCAGACCTACTTGCGAAGCATCACACTGTATGGTGAACTCCTTTCCAAAATCCGGACTGGCTAATATCGGTGCAGAGATTAACGCCTGCTTTATATCATTAAAAGCGATTTCAGCTTCAGGTGTCCATTCAATCCGCTGGGATTTTCGACGCCCCTTTATCAAATCAGTTATCGGTGCTGTGCGAGTGGAGAATTGCGGTATAAAGCGCCTATACCAGGAGCAAGTGCCTATAAATCTTTTAACCTGTGTAGCGGTTTGTGGACGAGGAAATTCAAGCATCGCTGCTACTTTCTCCGGATCCGTCCTTAAACCATTCCGATCCACAATAAAACCTAGATATTTCAAGGAAGAGCGACAAAACTCACATTTCTCCAAATTAATAGTCAAATTAGCGGCCAATAACCGCTGAAGGACAACATTGAGAACCTCAACATGTTTCTCAAACGAGGGCGTGGCGACGATAATATCGTCCAAGTACACAAAAACAAAAGGGTCTAATTCAGGGCCTAAAATCATATCCATGAGTCTTTGCTGCGTTTGGGGGGCATTATTTAATCCAAACGGCATTACAACAAATTCAAACAACCCACGACCAGGAACAATAAAAGCAGTTTTCTCTCGTGAACTATCCTCCAAAGGAATTTGCCAAAAGGCTGACTTGAGGTCAATACTGGATAGAAACTGCACTCCAGAAAGTTTATTCAAAATAGCATCAACACGAGGCAGAGGGTAAGCATCCCTCTTGGTGACAGAATTCAACTTTCTACCATCAAAACAAAACCTCAAAGAACCGTTCGATTTCTTAACTAACAAAACTGGCGAAGACCAGGGACTGGACGAGCGCTGAACAACTCCTAACTGAAGCATCGTATCAAGCTCTTTATTCAAGTGCTCCAGCATATACGGTGACATAGCGTATTGTCGCTGTCTAATAGGGGCTGCATCACCTGTGTCTATGCAATGTCGAATTCTATTTGTCCGACCTAACTTCGTTCCATCCATCCACGACAATTCTCCAAATTTCTTAATGACCACGTCCATTTGTTTCCTCTGAAAATTATTCAAATCCGAACGATCCTTGAGCATCATTCCCGGAGTAGAAGACTCAAGAGAATCAAGAGCACACTTGTCGACAGCTCTGATTTTCTTATCACCAATTCTAAAAGAATTCAAACTAAAATCAATTTTAAGCGAAAACTGTCTGCAAAAGTCGCTACCCAAAATAAGAAAATGCGATAACGAAGGCACAACCAAAATCTTCACTAATTTCACGACATCATCAATTGCTATTGGCAGCAATACAAATCCAGCTATTCGCTGAGCCGCACCATCAGCAGTAAAAACGTCAGAATCGGGAGAATCACAAATTTTTAAATTAAAAGCCTCAATAAGCTGCAAGCCCTTTTTTCCAAGCACGGAATTATTTGCTCCTGAGTCCAATAAAGCAATAACGGTTTTCTGAAAAATAGACACCGAAATAAAAGGTCTATTATCACGTGCGCGAGGCACAAATATCGGATTGGCACTCTTAACCGTAGAAGGTTTAATAAATTCAGCTACACGTCGCAACCAAAATTTCCAACCAACAGGATCAAACTTATTCAACTTGGTCGTTGCATGACGAGAAAAATACCGACCAACTATTTTCCTCCTTGGGCGTTTCCCGAACAATGCTCACAAGTAAACCGCGTAACATCACGTTTCCCACATCCATAACAAAATTTCCCCGATTTTGGTTTCTTACATTCCCTACTAAAATGTCCCTGCTCTTGACAATTCCAGCACACCAAACCAGACACCGTATTCACATTCAGTCTCCTGTGACCAGTAGTGCGAGTAATCGGTGGCTTATAAGTGTAAGCCGGTTCCACCGCACGCGAGTTAGACTGACCAGTCCGAATGCGACTAGCAAGATGCTGATTTTCTTCTAGTTGTTTACAAGCAGAATTTAATTGTTCAACCGAAGTGATGACGCTCGTACCTAAATGATTGAGGTAGTAGGGTGACAAATTTCGCCGAATCACATTTAAACGTTGCGCCTCAGTCGTAGGCGTGGGCAAACGCGCAAACAAATTTTTCATACTCGACATATAACTTCCTACGCGTTCATCAGAACCTTGAAAACGGTGGAAAATTTCATTCCATAAATCATTTTCGTAATCTAAAGGTTGAAACTCAGCTTTCAACTGCACAACAAAATCGTCCCAAGAAGAAATTGAATCCTGCACTGAACGATACCAAGACAAGGCCGATCCTTCCAATAAATCAAACACCGATTTAAACAAGTCCTCCTTTGAGACACCTCTTGAAATTCGGCATTCCTCAATTCGCTGTAAAATTTCCGCAACACTATCCCCCGAGGATTCACCCGAGAATTTTAATCCCCATTTGAAAACTGGAATCCCACTAGAATGTCGACAAACTTCCGAAGTGATAGCAGGAACCGTCGTAGAACTACTATCAAGCTGCGAAGCGACTGTAGTTCGGTCTGATTCAACCGCTCTCTGAACTTCATCTGTCCGTGTAACAGCTGGCATTTTTATTAGGAATTCATCCTCTAAGGCAATCACGGTTATCAGGCGGTCGTTTTTAAAGGACTTAGTTTCATCATCATCACTAACTATTCGCATCAATCGACCTTTCAAATGGTTTAACCTAGAACGAATTTCCACAAAAGGTAGATCCAAACTTCCGTCATAAATTTCAATCGATTTACTAGCCAAGGAAATGCTGAGATCAATTTCAGCACCATCAGTATCGTGTTTAAATGGGCTAGCAGCATAATACGTAATATCAACACGTTTAAAATCAGCGGCCACTAAACGCCTCAAACACTTACGTCGTTTTAATTCGTCACTACCCGACATAAATCCACGAATTGATAGCTCATAATCAACTTCATGACTGGTAAGGTGGTCAACCTCAATTTCATACGAAACTTCCATCATAAAATTAAATTAATTCAACAAAATTACTAATTGACTTGACGTAAGCGTGACTTACAAAATAAGCCGTCTCAAAACGTACGCCAATATTCAACAACATAAACTGAGGCTCACATAAATTCAACCTGCACGAGATCTGAATTATCAGAATCACAAAACTTCGAAATTATTTCACAATTCAAAAAAATAAACATAACATTCAGTTGTCTTAATCACCAACCGAAATTACAAAATACGAAATAGTACAACATAAAATGTTCCAAAACTATCGCGGTCAGAATCCACAGACTCAGACGTTGAGATGAAGTGTGTGATAGGCCTCGCCAAAACAACGGGTCTCAAAATTCCAAGGCCCCCACGTTGGGCGCCATTTGTGTTACCTCTTCGGCAACCAGTATCACAATTATTTGAGGAGGCCACAGCTAGCTATACTCAGACGGCGCGAGGGGCGTAGGTAATGGAGAATAAAAATAAATAAAGTATTAGAGTGAACCCGATTGTTCTTGTTTTGGGGAAAGGCCCACTATGGGGCGTTAAAATCCGACCACCGACCACTTTAACCAATAAAATTGTTTGGCAATTTGTTTTTAATTAACACGAAGGACAACACACAACGCAACAATTGAATAAGTTAAATAAATAACACAATTCCTGCTTACTAGAATAGACGCTCTGATGTGATAAAGCAAGTGTGGACCACAACCGACTGAGGTAAGGAAGGGCGCCAGGACATAGGGGCCACACGGAGTTGTCCAAGGAGTCCACCCCAGGACGTTAGAGACGACCACGCTAGACAGCAGGAAAAACTAAAATATTTACAGCCAACTTAAGCCTAAACAACACGCAGCCCAAACCACGCCACAACAAATAAATAAAGCACGGAATGTAGAAGATCCTCGGTACGAGAGTACACCCGTAAAAATTAACAACTAACAACCACAACAATTGTAACCCTTCGCTAACGAATGGTGAGACCAAAACAAATAACCAACTTATTTACAGCCAGGGCAAACCAAAATCAAATCGCCAAAATAACGATTGCAATCCGACAGACTACAATCAAAGCAAACCAAACGATCAAATAAATATCCGAACTGAAATTCGCAAAATGATTACGACACAAATCGAAATAATCCTAAATACGCGACCCTTAAATTGTCGCACTACAACAACATCATTAACATCAAATTTCAGCAACCAAAACGCGAGACAGAATGTCGCGCTTCAACCAAAATTCAACAACACCAAAATATATCATTCCTATAACACGGTTTACAAATTCAACTTAAAACTAAAATAACCGGAAGTCTAAGCAACACACGGTAACCACACTTATATTCACGGAACCTGAAAATAAACTTCAAATTCATGAAATGGTTTGTTTAGATCGCAGGATTTTAAAACAATCAAATTATAAATTGATTTGATTCGACGTAATTATTGGCGTTAAATCGTTAATAATATGATACGCTGCAGTTCTTTCGTTAGAATCCAACGTCCGAATCCAAAATATCCTAGATCAGGATTCTATACCACCATTAAATAAAATTCCAGAAACCTAGTCCAATCCGACAACAGATCCAAAATAATCCAATCCTATTCCAATAACAAATCCACTCCTACTCCAGGGATGCCAACAGGCTTGTATCTTTTCACGGTTAACTGCTACTGACAACAATCGTGCAACAATGAAAAATAAGGAATAATTCAATAACTCTAAAATCAGGAATATTGGAATCAAAATTGTTTTTAAACAGAGTTCAGGGGGGGACGCCCTATCGACAATCGAAAACTAGAACCTTACAGCTCCAAAAATACCGCCAAGAACCTAACTTCAAATTTCAAACAAAAAACAGCTTCAAATTCTAACACCATTAATATTTGCAATCAACAAATAAAACGCCAAAAATCAGACAGTCTTTTTACGACAAACGTCGTGCGTCGAATGATCGAGCGCGCAAATTTTAACTTGAATCCACTGAATCAAGCGTTCTTCGTCGGCGGCCGCATATTCAGCTCTCTCTCTAACGCACTCTCTATACCAATGTGCTGTTTCACTCGGCCACAATCTAACACTGACTCGCAATACAAGTATAGAATGGTTTTTTAATTTTGTATTTTTAAATCGATCTAACGCACTCTTACTATCCCATGGCCTCTTATGGCGAGATTCGGACCTCACCGTCACTCTCATTGTGTCTCTTTAAAATGTTTTAATTTTTAAACAATTTTATTTGCCGAACTAGATAAAATATAAAATATGACGCGGTCTCTAAATTGTAAAACGTTACAAGGCATTTCAGATATGATTGCCGATAGGCATTTCAGATATGATTGCCGATAGGCATTTCAAATATAGGTGCTGATAGGCATTTCAGATGTAGTTTCCGGTAGGCATTTCAAAAATAGGTTCCGATAGGCATTTAAGATATAGGTGCCGATAGGCATTTCAGATATACTTACCGATTGGCATTTTAAAAATAGGTGCCGATAGGCATTTAAGATATAGAAGCCGATAGGTATTTCAAATATAGGTGTGGATAGGCATTTCAGATATGGTTGCCGATAGGCATTTCAAATATAGGTGCTGATAGTCATTTCAGATGTAGTTTCCGATAGGCATTTCAAAAATAGGTTCCGATAGGCATTTTAGATATAGGTGCCGATAGGCATTTCAGATATACTTAAAGATTGGCATTTCAAAAATAGGTGCCGATAGGCATTTCAGAAATAGGTGCCGATAGGCTTATCAGATATAGTTGCCGATAGGCTTATCAGATATAGTTGCCGATAGGCATTTAAAATAAAAGTGCCGATAGGCATTTCAAATATAGGTGTCGATCGGCATTTCAGATATAAATGCCGAAAGGCATTTCAGATATAGGTGCCGATAGGCATTTCTGATGTGGTTGCCGATAGGCATTTCAAATATAGGTGCTGATAGGCATTTCAGATGTAGTTTTCGATAGGCATTTCAAAAATATGTGCCGATAGGCATTTCAGATATAGAAGCCGATAGGCATTTCAAATATAGGCGCCGATAGGCATTCCAGATATGGTTGCCGATAGGCATTTCAAATATAGGTGCTGATAGGCATTTAAGATGTAGTTTCCGATAGGCATTTCAAAAATAGGTGCCGATAGGCATTTCAGATATAGGTGCCGATAGGCATTTCAGATATAGTTGCCGATTGGCATTTTAAAAATAGGTGCCGATAGGCATTTCAGATATAGAAACCGATAGGGATTTCAAATATAGGTGTCGATAGGCATTTCAGATATGGTTGCCGATAAACATTTGAAATATAGGTGCTGATAGGCATTTCAGATGTAGTTTCCGATAGGCATTTCAAAAATAGGTGACGATAGGCATTTCAGATATAGGTGCCGATAGGCATTTCAGATATAGTTGCCGATTGGCATTTTAAAAATAGGTGCCGATAGGCATTTCAGATATAGAAGCCGATAGGCATTTCAAATATAGGTGCCGATAGGCATTCCAGATATGGTTGCCGATAGGCATTTCAGATATAGGAGCAGATAGGCATTTCAGATGTAGTTTCCGAAAGGCATTTCAAAAATATATGCCGATAGGCATTTCAGATATAGGTGCCGATAGGCATTTCAGATATAGTTGCCGATTGGTATTTTAAAAATAGGTACCGATAGGCATTTCAGATATAGAAGCCGATAGGCATTTCAAATAGAGTTGCCGATAGGCATTTCAGATATGGTTGCCGATAGGCATATCAAATATTAGCGCTGATAATCATTTCAGATGTAGTTTCCGATAGGCATTTCAAAAATAGGTACCGATAGGCATTTCAGATATAGGTGCCGATAGGCATTTCAGATATAGTTGCCGATTGGCATTTTAAAAATAGGTGCCGATAGGCATTTCTGATATAGAAGCCGATAGGTATTTCAAATATAGGTGTGGATAAGCATTTCAGATATGGTTGCCGATAGGCATTTCAAATATAGGTGCTGATAGTCATTTCAGATGTAGTTTCCGATAGGCATTTCAAAAATAGGTTCCGATAGGCATTTCAGATATAGGTGCTGATAGGCATATCAGATATACTTACCGATTGGCATTTTAAAAATAGGTGCCGATAGGCATTTTAGATGTAGTTTCCGATAGGCATTTCAAAAATAGGTGCCGATAGGCATTTCAGATATAGGTGCCGATAGGCATATCAGATATAGTTGCCGATAGGCATTGAAATTTATGTGCCGATAGGTATTTCAAATATAGATGTCGACCGGCATTTCAGATATAAATGCCGAAAGGCATTTCAGATATAGGTGCCGATAGGCATTTCTGATGTGGTTGCCGATAGGCATTTCAAATATAGGTGCTGATAGGCATTTCAGATGTAGTTTTCGATAGGCATTTCAAAAATAGGTGCCGATAGGCATTTCAGATATAGGTGCCGATAGGCACTTCAGATATAGTTGCCGATTGGCATTTTAAAATAGGCGCCGATAGGCATTCCAGATATAGTTGCCGATAGGCATTTCAAATATAGGTGCTGATAGGCATTTCAGATGTAGTTTCCGATAGGCATTTCAAAAATAGGTGCCGATAGGCATTTCAGATATAGGTGCCGATAGGCATTTCAGATATAGTTGCCGATTGGCATTTTAAAAATAGGTGCCGATAGGCATTTCAGATATAGAAGCCGATAGGCATTTCAAATATAGGTGCCGATAGGCATTTCAGATATAGGTGCCGATAGGCATTTCTGATGTGGTTGCCGATAGGCATTTCAAATATAGGTGCTGATAGGAATTTCAGATGTAGTTTTCATTAGGCATTTCAAAAATAGGTGCCGATAGGCATTTCAGATATAGGTACCGATAGGCAATTCAGATATAGTTGCCGATTGGCATTTTAAAAATAAGCGCCGATAGGTATTTTAGATATAGAAGCCGATAGGCATTTCAAATATAGGCGCCATTAGCATTCCAGATATGGTTGCCGATAGGCATTTCAAATATAGGTGCTGATAGGCATTTCAGATGTAGTTTCCGATAGGCATTTCAAAAATAGGTGCCGATAGGCATTTCAGATATAGGTGCCGATAGGCATTTCAGATATAGTTGCCGATTGGCATTTTAAAAATAGGTGCCGATAGGCATTTCAGATATAGAAGCCGATAGGCAT
Source organism: Venustoraphidia nigricollis (assembly GCA_034508555.1). Taxonomy (NCBI): domain Eukaryota; kingdom Metazoa; phylum Arthropoda; class Insecta; order Raphidioptera; family Raphidiidae; genus Venustoraphidia; species Venustoraphidia nigricollis. The sequence continues at coordinate 31,361 of JAVRKA010000344.1, forward strand.
TTCAAATATAGGTGCCGATAGGCATTTCAGATATGGTTGCCGATAGGAATTTCAAATATAGGTGCTGATAGGCATTTCAGATGTAGTTTCCGATAGGCATTTCAAAAATTGGTGCCGATAGGCATTTCAGATATAGGTGCCGATGGGCATTTCAGATATAGTTGCCGATTGGCATTTTAAAAATAGGTGCCGATAGGCATTTCAGATATAGAAGCCGATAGGTATTTCAAATATAGGTGTCGATAGGCATTTCAGATATGATTGCCGATAGGCATTTCAGATATGATTGCCGATAGGCATTTCAAATATAGGTGCTGATAGGCATTTCAGATGTAGTTTCTAGTAGGCATTTCAAAAATAGGTTCCGATAGGCATTTAAGATATAGGTGCCGATAGGCATTTCAGATATACTTACCGATTGGCATTTTAAAAATAGGTGCCGATAGGCATTTAAGATATAGAAGCCGATAGGTATTTCAAATATAGGTGTGGATAGGCATTTCAGATATGGTTGCCGATAGGCATTTCAAATATAAGTGCTGATAGTCATTTCAGATGTAGTTTCCGATAGGCATTTCAAAAATAGGTTCCGATAGGCATTTTAGATATAGGTGCCGATAGGCATTTCAGATATACTTAAATATTGGCATTTCAAAAATAGGTGCCGATAGGCATTTCAGATATAGGTGCCGATAGGCTTATCAGATATAGTTGCCGATAGGCTTATCAGATATAGTTGCCGATAGGCATTTAAAATAAAAGTGCCGATAGGCATTTCAAATATAGGTGTCGATCGGCATTTCAGATATAAATGCCGAAAGGCATTTCAGATATAGGTGCCGATAGGCATTTCTGATGTGGTTGCCGATAGGCATTTCAAATATAGGTGCTGATAGGCATTTCAGATGTAGTTTTCGATAGGCATTTCAAAAATATGTGCCGATAGGCATTTCAGATATAGAAGCCGATAGGCATTTCAAATATAGGCGCCGATAGGCATTCCAGATATGGTTGCCGATAGGCATTTCAAATATAGGTGCTGATAGGCATTTCAGATGTAGTTTCCGATAGGCATTTCAAAAATAGGTGCCGATAGGCATTTCAGATATAGTTGCCGATTGGCATTTTAAAAATAGGTGCCGATAGGCATTTCAGATATAGAAACCGATAGGGATTTCAAATATAGGTGTCGATAGGCATTTCAGATATGGTTGCCGATAAACATTTGAAATATAGGTGCTGATAGGAATTTCAGATGTAGTTTCCGATAGGCATTTCAAAAATAGGTGACGATAGGCATTTCAGATATAGGTGCCGATAGGCATTTCAGATATAGTTGCCGATTGGCATTTTAAAAATAGGTGCCGATAGGCATTTCAGATATAGAAGCCGATAGGCATTTCAAATATAGGTGCCGATAGGCATTCCAGATATGGTTGCCGATAGGCATTTCAGATATAGGAGCAGATAGGCATTTCAGATGTAGTTTCCGAAAGGCATTTCAAAAATATATGCCGATAGGCATTTCAGATATAGGTGCCGATAGGCATTTCAGATATAGTTGCCGATTGGTATTTTAAAAATAGGTGCCGATAGGCATTTCAGATATAGAAGCCGATAGGCATTTCAAATAGAGTTGCCGATAGGCATTTCAGATATGGTTGCCGATAGGCATATCAAATATTAGCGCTGATAATCATTTCAGATGTAGTTTCCGAAAGGCATTTCAAAAATAGGTACCGATAGGCATTTCAGATATAGGTGCCGATAGGCATTTCAGATATAGTTGCCGATTGGCATTTTAAAAATAGGTGCCGATAGGCATTTCTGATATAGAAGCCGATAGGTATTTCAAATATAGGTGTGGATAAGCATTTCAGATATGGTTGCCGATAGGCATTTCAAATATAGGTGCTGATAGTCATTTCAGATGTAGTTTCCGATAGGCATTTCAAAAATAGGTTCCGATAGGCATTTCAGATATAGGTGCTGATAGGCATATCAGATATACTTACCGATTGGCATTTTAAAAATAGGTGCCGATAGGCATTTTAGATGTAGTTTCCGATAGGCATTTCAAAAATAGGTGCCGATAGGCATTTCAGATATAGGTGCCGATAGGCATATCAGATATAGTTGCCGATAGGCATTGAAATTTATGTGCCGATAGGTATTTCAAATATAGATGTCGACCGGCATTTCAGATATAAATGCCGAAAGGCATTTCAGATATAGGTGCCGATAGGCATTTCTGATGTGGTTGCCGATAGGCATTTCAAATATAGGTGCTGATAGGCATTTCAGATGTAGTTTTCGATAGGCATTTCAAAAATAGGTGCCGATAGGCATTTCAGATATAGGTGCCGATAGGCACTTCAGATATAGTTGCCGATTGGCATTTTAAAAATAGGCGCCGATAGGCATTCCAGATATAGTTGCCGATAGGCATTTCAAATATAGGTGCTGATAGGCATTTCAGATGTAGTTTCCGATAGGCATTTCAAAAATAGGTGCCGATAGGCATTTCAGATATAGGTGCCGATAGGCATTTCAGATATAGTTGCCGATTGGCATTTTAAAAATAGGTGCCGATAGGCATTTCAGATATAGAAGCCGATAGGCATTTCAAATATAGGTGCCGATAGGCATTTCAGATATGGTTGCCGATAGGCATTTCAAATATAGGTGCTGATAGGCATTTCAGATGTAGTTTCCGATAGGCATTTCAAAAATTGGTGCCGATAGGCATTTCAGATATAGGTGCCGATAGGCATTTCAGATATAGTTGCCGATTGGCATTTTAAAAATAGGTGCCGATAGGCATTTCAGATATAGAAGCCGATAGGTATTTAAAATATAGGTGTCGATAGGCATTTCAGATATGATTGCCGATAGGCATTTCAAATATAGGTGCTGATAGGCATTTCAGATGTAGTTTCCGATAGGCATTTCAAAAATAGGTGCCGATAGGTATTTCAGATATAGGTGCCGATAGGCATTTCAGATATAGTTGCCGATTGGCATTTTAAAAATAGGTGCCGATAGGCATTTCAGATATATAAGCCGATAGGCATTTCAAATATAGGTGCCGATGAGCATTCCAGATATGGTTGCCGATAGGCATTTCAAATATAGGTGCTGATAGGCATTTCAGATGTAGTTTCCGATAGGCATTTCAAAAATTGGTGCCGATAGGCATTTCAGATATAGGTGCCGATAGGCATTTCAGATATAGTTGCCGATTGGCATTTTAAAAATAGGTGTCGATAGGCATTTCAGATATAGAAGCCGATAGGGATTTTAAATATAGGTGTCGATTGGCATTTCAGATATGGTTGCCGATAAGCATTTCAAATATAGGTGCTGATAGGCATTTCAGATGTAGTTTCCGATAGGCATTTCAAAAACAGGTGCCGATAGGCATTTCAGATATAGGTGCCGATAGGCATTTCAAATATAGTTGCCGATTGGCATTTCAAAAATTGGTGTCGATAGGCATTTCAGATATAGAAGCTGATAGGCATTTCAAATATAGGTGCCGATAGGCATTCTAGATATGGTTGCCGATAGACATTTCAAATATAGGTGCTGATAGGCATTCCGGATGTAGTTTCCGATAGGCATTTCAAAAAATGGTGCCGATAGGCATTTCAGATATAGGTGCCGATAGGCATTTCAGATATAGGTGCCGATAGGCATTTCAGATATAGTTACCGTTTGGCATTTTAAAAATAGGTACCGATAGGCATTTCAGATATAGAAGCCGATAGGTATTTCAAATATAGGTGTCGATAGGCATTTCAGATATGATTGCCGATAGGCATTTCAAATATAGGTGCTGATAGGCATTTCAGATGTAGTTTCCGATAGGCATTTCAAAAATAGGTGCCGATAGGTATTTCAGATATAGGTGCCGATAGGCATTTCAGATATAGTTGCCGATTGGCATTTTAAAAATAGGTGCCGATAGGCATTTCAGATATAAAGGCCGATAGGCATTTCAAATATAGGTGCCGATTGGCATTCCACATATGGTTGCCGATAGGCATTTCAAATATAGGTGCTGATAGGCATTTCAGATGTAGTTTCCGATAGGCATTTCAAATATAGGTGCTGATAGGCATTTCAGATGTAGTTTTCGATAGGCATTTCAAAAATAGGTGCCGATAGGCATTTCAGATATAGGTGCCGATAGTCATTTCAGATATAGTTGCCAATTGGCATTTAAAAAATAGGTGCCGATAGGCATTTCGGATATAGAAGCCGATAGGCATTTCAAATATAGGTGCCGATAGGCATTGCAGATATAGTTGCCGATAGGAATTTCAAATATAGGTGTCGATAGGCATTTCAGATATGGTTGCCGATAGGCATTTCAAATATAGGAGCAGATATGCATTTCTGATGTAGTTTTCGATAGGCATTTCAAAAATAGGTGCCGATAGGCTTTTCAGATATAGTTGCCAATTGGCATTTAAAAAATTGATGCCGATAGGCATTTCGGATATAGGTGTCGATAGGCATTGCAGATATAGTTGCCGATAGGAATTTCAAATATAGGTGCTGATAGGCATTTCAGATGTAGTTTCCGATAGGCATTTCAAATATAGGTGCTGATAGGCATTTCAGATGTAGTTTTCGATAGGCATTTCAAAAATAGGTGCCGATAGGCATTTCAGATATAGGTGCCGATAGTCATTTCAGATATAGTTGCCAATTGGCATTTAAAAAATTGATGCCGATAGGCATTTCGGATATAGGTGCCGATAGGCATTTCAGATATAGTTGCCGATTGGCATTTTAAAAACAGGTGCCGATAGGCATTTCAGATATAGAAGCCGATAGGTATTTCAAATATAGGTGTCGATAGGCATTTCAGATATGGTTGCCGATAGGCATTTCAAATATAGGAGCAGATAGGCATTTCTGATGTAGTTTCCGAAAGGCATTTCAAAAATATATGCCGATAGGCATTTCAGATATAGGTGCCGATAGGCATTTCAGATATAGTTGCCGATTGGTATTTTAAAAATAGGTGCCAATAGGCATTTCAGATATAGAAGCCGATAGGCATTTCAAATATAGGTGCCGATAGGCATTCCAGATATGGTTGCCGATAGGCATTTCAAATATAAGTGCTGATAATCATTTCAGATGTAGTTTCCGATAGGCATTTCAAAAGTTGGTGCCGATAGGCATTTCAGATATAGGTGCCGATAGGCATTTCAGATATAGTTGCCGATTGGCATTTCAAAAATAGGTGCCGATAGGCATTTTAGATATAGAAGCCGATAGGTATTTCAAATACAGGTGTGGATAGGCATTTCAGATATGGTTGCCGATAGGCATTTCAAATATAGGTGCTCATAGTCATTTCAGATGTTGTTTCCGATAGGCATTTCAAAAATAGGTTCCGATAGGCATTTCAATTATAGGTGCCGATAGGCATTTCAGATATACTTTCCGATTGGCATTTTAAAAATAGGTGCCGATAGGCATTTTAGATATAGAAGCCGATAGGTATTTCAAATACAGGTGTGGATAGGCATTTCAGATAAAGTTGCCGATAGGCATTTTAAATATAGGTGCTCATAGTCATTTCAGATGTTGTTTCCGATAGGCATTTCAAAAATAGGTTCCGATAGGCATTTCAAATATAGCTGGTGTCGATCGGCATTTCAGATATAAATGCCGTAGGGCGTTTCAGATATAGGTGCCGATAGGCATTTCTGCTGTGGTTGCCGATAGGCATTTCAAATATAAATGCTGATAGGCATTTCAGATGTAGTTTTCGATAGGCATTTCAAAAATAGGTGCCGATAGGCATTTGAGATATAGGTGCCGATAGGCACTTCAGATATAGTTGCCGATTGGCATTTTAAAAATAGGTGCCGATAGGCATTTCAGATATAGAAGCCGATAGGCATTTCAAATATAGGCGCCGATAGGCATTCCAGATATGGTTGCCGATAGGCATTTCAAATATAGGTGCTGATAGGCATTTCAGATGTAGTTTCCGATAGGCATTTCAAATATAGGTGCTGATAGGCATTTCAGATGTAGTTTCCGATAGGCATTTCAAAAATAGGTGCCGATAGGCATTTGAGATATAGGTGCCGATAGGCACTTCAGATATAGTTGCCGATTGGCATTTTAAAAATAGGTGCCGATAGGCATTTCAGATATAGAAGCCGATAGGCATTTCAAATATAGGCGCCGATAGGCATTCCAGATATGGTTGCCGATAGGCATTTCAAATATAGGTGCCGATAGGCATTTCAGATATAGTTGCCGATTGGCATTTTAAAAACAGGTGCCGATAGGCCTTTCAGATATAGAAGCCGATAGGTATTTCAAATATAGGTGTCGATAGGCATTTCAGATATGGTTGCCGATAGGCATTTCAAATATAGGAGCAGATAGGCATTTCAGATGTATTTTCCGAAAGGCATTTCAAAAATATATGCCGATAGGCATTTCAGATATAGGTGCCGATAGGCATTTCAGATATAGTTGCCGATTGGTATTTTAAAAATAGGTGCCGATAGACATTTCAGATATAGAAGCCGATAGGCATTTCAAATATAGGTGCCGATAGGCATTCCAAATATGGTTGCCGATAGGCATTTCAAATATAAGTGCTGATAATCATTTCAGATGTAGTTTCCGATAGGCATTTCAAATATAGGTGCTGATAGGCATTTCAGATGTAGTTTTCGATAGGCATTTCAAAAAGAGGTGCCGTTAGGCATTTCAGATATAGGTGCCGATAGTCGTTTCAGATATAGTTGCTAATTGGCATTTAAAAAATAGGTGCCGATAGGCATTTCAGATATACAAACCGATAGGCATTTCAAATATAGGTGCCGATAGGCATTGCAGATATAGTTGCCGATAGGCATTTCAAATATAGGTGCTGATACGCATTTTAGATGTAGTTTCCGATAGGCATTTCAAAAATTGATGCCGATAGGCATTTCGGATATAGGTGCCGATAGGCATTTCAGATATAGTTGCCAATTGGCATTTTAAAAATAGGTGTCGATAGGCATTTCAGATATAGAACCCGATAGTTATTTAAAATATAGGTGCCGATAGGCATTCCAGATATGTTGCGGATAGGCATTTCAAATATAGGTGCTGATAGGCATTTCAGATGGAGGTTCCGATAGGCATTTCAAAAGTTGGTGCCGATAGGCATTTCAGATATAGGTGCCGATAGGCATTTCAGATATAGTTGCCGATTGGCATTTTAAAAATAGGTGCCGGTAGGCATTTTAGATATAGAAGCCGATAGGTATTTCAAATACAGGTGTGGATAGGCATTTCAGATATGGTTGCCGATAGACATTTCAAATATAGGTGCTGATAGTCATTTCAGATGTTGTTTCCGATAGGCATTTCAAAAATAGGTTCCGATAGGCATTTCAATTATAGGTGCCGATAGGCATTTTAGATATACTTTCCGATTAACATTTTAAAAATAGGTGCCGATAGGCATTTTAGATGTAGTTTCCGATAGGCATTTCAAAAATAGGTGCCGATAGGCATTTCAGATATAGGTGCCGATAGGCATATCAGATATGGTTGCCGATAGGCATTTCAAATATAGGTGCTGATAGGCATTTCAGATGTAGTTTTCGATAGGCATTTCAAAAATAGGTGCCGATAGGCATTTCAGATAAAGGTGCCGATAGGCACTTCAGATATAAATGCCGATTGGCATTTTAAAAATTGGTGCCGATAGGCATTTCAGATATAGTAGCCGATAGGCATTTCAAATATAGGCGCCGATAGGCATTCCAGATATGGTTGCCGATAGGCATTTCAAATATAGGTGCTGATAGGCATTTCAGATGTAGTTTCCGATAGGCATTTCAAAAAGAGGTGCCGATAGGCATTTCAGATATAGGTGCCGATAGGCATTTCAGATATAGTTGCCGATTGGCATTTTAAAAATAGGTGCCGATAGGCATTTCAGATATAGAAGCCGATGGGGATTTCAAATATAGGTGTCGATAGGCATTTCAGATATGGTTGCCGATAGGCATTTCAAATATAGGTGCTGATAGGCATTTCAGATGTAGTTTCCGATAGGCATTTCAAAAATAGGTGCCGATAGGCATTTCAGATATAGATGCCGATAGGCATTTCAGATATAGTTGCCGATTGGCATTTTAAAAATAGGTGCCGATAGGCATTTCAGATATAGAAGCCGATAGGCATTTCAAATATAGGTGCCGATAGGCATTCCAGATATGGTTGCCGATAGGCATTTCAAATATAGGTGCTGATAGGCATTTTAGATGTAGTTTCCGATAGGCATTTCAAAAATTGATGCCGATAGGCATTTCGGATATAGGTGCCGATAGGCATTTCAGATATAGTTGCCGATTGGCATTTTAAAAACAGGTGCCGATAGGCATTTCAGATATAGAAGCCGATAGGTATTTCAAATATAGGTGTCGATAGGCATTTCAGATATGGTTGCCGATAGGCATTTCAAATATAGGAGCAGATAGGCATTTCAGATGTAGTTTCCGAAAGGCATTTCAAAAATATATGCCGATAGGCATTTCAAATATAGGTGCCGATAGGCATTCCAAATATGGTTGCCGATAGGCATTTCAAATATAAGTGCTGATAATCATTTCAGATGTAGTTTCCGATAGGCATTTCAAATATAGGTGCTGATAGGCATTTCAGATGTAGTTTTCGATAGGCATTTCAAAAAGAGGTGCCGTTAGGCATTTCAGATATAGGTGCCGATAGTCGTTTCAGATATAGTTGCTAATTGGCATTTAAAAAATAGGTGCCGATAGGCATTTCAGATATACAAACCGATAGGCATTTCAAATATAGGTGCCGATAGGCATTGCAGATATAGTTGCCGATAGGCATTTCAAATATAGGTGCTGATACGCATTTTAGATGTAGTTTCCGATAGGCATTTCAAAAATTGATGCCGATAGGCATTTCGGATATAGGTGCCGATAGGCATTTCAGATATAGTTGCCGATTGGCATTTTAAAAACAGGTGCCGATAGGCATTTCAGATATAGAAGCCGATAGGTATTTCAAATATAGGTGTCGATAGGCATTTCAGATATGGTTGCCGATAGGCATTTCAAATATAGGAGCAGATAGGCATTTTAGATGTAGTTTCCGAAAGGCATTTCAAAAATATATGCCGATAGGCATTTCAGATATAGGTGCCGATAGGCATTTTAGATATAGTTGCCGATTGGTATTTTAGAAATAAGTGCCGATAGGCATTTCAGATATAGAAGCCGATAGGCATTTCAAATATAGGTGCCGATAGGCATTCCAGATATGGTTGCCGATGGGCATTTCAAATATAAGTGCTGATAATCATTTCAGATGTAGTTTCCGATAGGCATTTCAAAAATAGGTACCGATAGGCATTTCAGATATAGGTGCCGATAGGCATTTCAGATATAGTTGCCAATTGGCATTTTAAAAATAGGTGTCGATAGGCATTTCAGATATAGAACCCGATAGTTATTTAAAATATAGGTGCCGATAGGCATTCCAGATATGTTGCGGATAGGCATTTCAAATATAGGTGCTGATAGGCATTTCAGATGGAGGTTCCGATAGGCATTTCAAAAGTTGGTGCCGATAGGCATTTCAGATATAGGTGCCGATAGGCATTTCAGATATAGTTGCCGATTGGCATTTTAAAAATAGGTGCCGGTAGGCATTTTAGATATAGAAGCCGATAGGTAATTAAAATACAGGTGTGGATAGGCATTTCAGATATGGTTGCCGATAGACATTTCAAATATAGGTGCTGATAGTCATTTCAGATGTTGTTTCCGATAGGCATTTCAAAAATAGGTTCCGATAGGCATTTCAATTATAGGTGCCGATAGGCATTTTAGATATACTTTCCGATTAACATTTTAAAAATAGGTGCCGATAGGCATTTTAGATGTAGTTTCCGATAGGCATTTCAAAAATAGGTGCCGATAGGCATTTCAGATATAGGTGCCGATAGGCATATCAGATATGGTTGCCGATAGGCATTTCAAATATAGGTGCTGATAGGCATTTCAGATGTAGTTTTCAATAGGCATTTCAAAAATAGGTGCCGATAGGCATTTCAGATAAAGGTGCCGATAGGCACTTCAGATATAAATGCCGATTGGCATTTTAAAAATTGGTGCCGATAGGCATTTCAGATATAGTAGCCGATAGGCATTTTAAATATAGGCGCCGATAGGCATTCCAGATATGGTTGCCGATAGGCATTTCAAATATAGGTGCTGATAGGCATTTCAGATGTAGTTTCCGATAGGCATTTCAAAAAGAGGTGCCGATAGGCATTTCAGATATAGGTGCCGATAGGCATTTCAGATATAGTTGCCGATTGGCATTTTAAAAATAGGTGCCGATAGGCATTTCAGATATAGAAGCCGATGGGGATTTCAAATATAGGTGTCGATAGGCATTTCAGATATGGTTGCCGATAGGCATTTCAAATATAGGTGCTGATAGGCATTTCAGATGTAGTTTCCGATAGGCATTTCAAAAATAGGTGCCGATAGGCATTTCAGATATAGATGCCGATAGGCATTTCAGATATAGTTGCCGATTGGCATTTTAAAAATAGGTGCCGATAGGCATTTCAGATATAGAAGCCGATAGGCATTTCAAATATAGGTGCCGATAGGCATTCCAGATATGGTTGCCGATAGGCATTTCAAATATAGGTGCTGATAGGCATTTTAGATGTAGTTTCCGATAGGCATTTCAAAAATTGATGCCGATAGGCATTTCGGATATAGGTGCCGATAGGCATTTCAGATATAGTTGCCGATTGGCATTTTAAAAACAGGTGCCGATAGGCATTTCAGATATAGAAGCCGATAGGTATTTCAAATATAGGTGTCGATAGGCATTTCAGATATGGTTGCCGATAGGCATTTCAAATATAGGAGCAGATAGGCATTTCAGATGTAGTTTCCGAAAGGCATTTCAAAAATATATGCCGATAGGCATTTCAGATATAGGTGCCGATAGGCATTTCAGATATAGTTGCCGATTCGTATTTTAAAAATAGGTGCCGATAGACATTTCAGATATAGAAGCCGATAGGCATTTCAAATATACTTGCCAATAGGCATTCTAGATATGGTTGCCGATAGGCATATCAAATATAAGCGCTGATAATCATTTCAGATGTAGTTTCCGATAGGCATTTCAAAAATAGGTACCGATAGGCATTTCAGATATAGGTGCCGATAGGCATTTCAGATATAGTTGCTGATTGGCATTTTAAAAATAGTTGCCGATAGGCATTTCAAATATAGGTGTGGATAGACATTTCAGATATGGTTGCCGATAGGCATTTCAAATATAGGTGCTGATAGTCATTTCAGATGTAGTTTCCGATAGGCATTTCAAAAATAGGTGCCGATAGGCATTTCAGATATAGGTGCCGATAGGCATTTCAGATATAGTTGCCGATTGGCATTTTAAAAATAGGTGCCGATAGGCATTTCAAATATAGAAGCCGATAGGCATTTCAAATATAGGTGCCGATAGGCATTCCAGATATGGTTGTCGATAGGCATTTCAAATATAGGTGCTGATAGGCATTTCAGATGTAGTTTCCGATAGGCATTTCAAAAATTGGTGCCGATAGGCATTTCAGATATAGGTGCCGATAGGCATTTCAGATATAGTTGCCGATTGGCATTTCAAAAATAGGTGCCGATAGGCATTTCAGATATATAAGCCGATAGGTATTTCAAATATAGGTGTCAATAGGCATTTCAGATATGATTGCCGATAGGCATTTCAAATATAGGTTCTGATAGGCATTTCAAATGTAGTTTCCGATAGGCATTTCAAAAGTAGGTGCCGATAGGCATTTCAGATATAGGTGTCGACCGGCATTTCAGATATAGGTGCCGATAGGCACTTCAGATATAGTTGCCGATTGGCATTTTAAAAATAGGCGCCGATAGGTATTTCAGATATAGAAGCCGATAGACATTTCAAATATAGGCGCCGATAGGCATTCCAGATATGGTTGCCGATAGGCATTTCAAATATAGGTGCTGCTAGGCATTTCAGATGTAGTTTCCGATAGGCATTTCAAAAATAGGTGCCGATAGGCATTTCAGATATAGTTGCCGAGAGGCATTTAAAATATATGTGCCGATAGGCATTTCAAATATAGGTGTCGACCGGCATTTCAGATATAGGTGCCGATAGGCACTTCAGATATAGTTGCCGATTGGTATTTTAAAAATAGGCGCCGATAGGTATTTCAGATATAGAAGCCGATAGACATTTCAAATATAGGCGGCGATAGGCATTCCAGATATGGTTGCCGATAGGCATTTTAAATATAGGTGCTGCTAGGCATTTCAGATGTAGTTTCCGATAGGCATTTCAAAAATAGGTGCCGATAGGCATTTCAGATATAGGTGCCGATAGGGATTTCAGAATTAGTTGCCGATTGGCATTTTAAAAATAGGTGCCGATAGGCATTTCAGATATAGAAGCCGATAGGCATTTCAAATATAGGTGCCGATAGGCATTCCAGATATGGTTGCCGATAGGCATTTCAAATATAGGTGCTGATAGGCATTTCAGATGTAGTTTCCGATAGGCATTTCAAAAATAGGTTCCGATAGGTTTTAGATATAGGTGCCGATAGGCATTTCAGATATACTTAAAGATTGGCATTTCAAAAATAGGTGCCGATAGGCATTTCAGATATAGGTGCCGATAGGCTTATCAGATATAGTTGCCGATAGGCATTTAAAATAAAAGTGCCGATAGGCATTTCAAATATATGTGTCGATCGGCATTTCAGATATAAATGCCGAAAGGCATTTCAGATATAGGTGCCGATAGGCATTTCTGATGTGGTTGCCGATAGGCATTTCAAATATAGGTGCTGATAGGCATTTCAGATGTAGTTTTCGAAAGGCATTTCAAAAATAGGTGCCGATAGGCATTTCAGATATAGGTGCCGATAGGCACTTCAGATATAAATGCCGATTGGCATTTTAAAAATAGGTGCCGATAGGCATTTCAGATATAGAAGCCGATAGGCATTTCAAATATATGCGCCGATAGGCATTCCAGATATGGTTGCCGATAGGCATTTTAAATATAGGTGCTGATAGGCATTTCAGATGTAGTTTCCGATAGGCATTTCAAAAATAGGTGCCGATAGGCATTTCAGATATAGGTGCCAATAGGCATTTCAGATATGGTTGCCGATTGGCATTTTAAAAATAGGTGCCGATAGGCATTTCAGATATAGAAGCCGATAGGGATTTCAATTATAGGTGTCGATAGGCATTTTAGATATGGTTGCCGATAAGCATTTCAAATATAGGTGCTGATAGGCATTTCAGATGTAGTTTCCGATAGGCATTTCAAAAATAGGTGCCGATAGGCATTTCAGATATAGGTGCCGATAGGCATTTCAGATATAGTTGCCGATTGACATTTTAAAAATAGGTGCCGATAGGCATTTCAGATATAGAAGCCGATATGCATTTCAAATATAGGTGCCGATAGGCATTCCAGATATGGTTGCCGATAGGCATTTCAAATATAGGTTCTGATAGGCATTTTAGATGTAGTTTCAGATAGGCATTTCAAAAATTGATGCCGATAGGCATTTTGGCTATAGGTGCCGATAGGCATTTCAGATATAGTTGCCGATTAGCATTATAAAAACAGGTGCCGATAGGCATTTCAGATATAGAAGCCGATAGGTATTTCAAATATAGGTGTCGAAAGGCATTTCAGATATGGTTGCCGATAGGCATTTCAAATATAGGAGCAGATAGGCATTTCAGATGTAGTTTCCGAAAGGCATTTCAAAAATATATGCCGATAGGCATTTCAGATATAGGTGCCGATAGGCATTTCAGATATAGTTGCCGATTGGTATTTTAAAAATAGGTGCCGATAGGCATTTCAGATATAGAAGCCGATAGGCATTTCAAATATAGTTGCCGATAGGCATTCCAGATATGGTTGCCGATAGGCATATCAAATATAAGCGCTGATAATCATTTCAGATGTAGTTTCCGATAGGCATTTCAAAAATAGGTACCGATAGGCATTTCAGATATAGGTGCCGATAGGCATTTCAGATATAGTTACCGATTGGCATTTTAAAAATAGGTGCCGATAGGCATTTCAAATATAGGTGTGGATAGACATTTCAGATATGGTTGCCGATAGGCATTTCAAATATAGGTGCTGATAGTCATTTCAGATGTAGTTTCCGATAGGCATTTCAAAAATAGGTTCCGATAGGCCTTTCAGATATAGGTGCCGATAGGCATTTCAGGAAATACTTACCGATTGGCATTTTAAAAATAGGTGCCGATAGGCATTTTAGATGTAGTTACCGATAGGCATTTCAAAAATAGGTGCCGATAGGCATTTCAGATATAGGTGCCGATAGGCATATCAGATATAGTTGCAGATAGGCATTTAAAATATATGTGCCGATAGGCATTTCAAATATAGGTGTCGACCGGCATTTCAGATATAGGTGCCGATAGGCATTTCTGATGTGGTTGCCGATAGGCATTTAAAATATAGGTGCTGATAGGCATTTCAGATGTAGTTTTCGATAGGCATTTCAAAAATAGGTGCCGATAAGCATTTCAGATATAGGTGCCGATAGGCACTTCAGATATAGTTGCCGATTGGCATTTTTAAAATAGGCGCCGATAGGTATTTCAGATATAGAAGCCGATAGGCATTTCAAATATAGGCGCCGATAGGCATTCCAGATATGGTTGCCGATAGGCATTTCAAATATAGGTGCCGATAGGCATTTCAGATGTAGTTTCCGATAGGCATTTCAAAAATAGCTGCCGATAGGCATTTCAGATATAGGTGCCGATAGGCATTTCAGATATAGTTGCCGATTGGCATTTTAAAAATAGGTGCCGATAGGCATTTCAGATATAGAAGCCGATAGGCATTTCAAATATAGGTGCCGATAGGCATTCCAGATATGGTTGCCGATAGGCATTTCAAATATAGGTGCTGATAGGCTTTTCAGATGTAGTTTCCGATAGGCATTTCAAAAATTGGTGCCGATAGGCATTTCAGATATAGGTGCCGAATGCCGATAGGCATTTCAGATATAGTTGCCGATTGGCATTTTAAAAATAGATGCCGATAGGCATTTCAGATATATAAGCCGATAGGTATTTCAAATATAGGTGTCGATAGGCATTTCAGATATGATTGCCGATAGGCATTTCAAATATAGGTGCTGATAGGCCTTTCAGATGTAGTTTCCGATAGGCATTTCAAAAATAGGTGCCGATAGGCATTTCAGATATAGGTGCCGATAGGCATTTCAGATATAGTTGCCGATTGGCATTTTAAAAATAGGTGCCGATAGGCATTTCAGATATATAAGCCGATAGGCATTTCAAATATAGGTGCCGATGAGCATTCCAGATATGGTTGCCGATAGGCATTTCAAATATAGGTGCTGATAGGCATTTCAGATGTAGTTTCCGATAGGCATTTCAAAAATAGGTGCCGATAGGCATTTCAGATATAGGTGCCGATAGGCATTTCAGATATAGTTGCCGATTGGCATTTTAAAAATAGGTGCCGATAGGCATTTCAGATACAGAAGCCGATAGGGATTTTAAATATAAGTGTCGATAGGCATTTCAGATATGGTTGCCGATAAGCATTTCAAATATAGGTGCTGATAGGCATTTCAGATGTAGTTTCCGATAAGCATTTCAAAAATTGGTGTCGATAGGCATTTCAGATATAGAAGCCGATAGGCATTTCAAATATAGGTGCCGATGGGCATTCCAGATATGGTTGCCGATAGGCATTTCAAATATAGGTGCTGATAGGCAATCCGGATGTAGTTACCGATAGGCATTTCAAAAAATGGTGCCGATAGGCATTTCAGATATAGGTGCCGATAGGCATTTCAGATATAGTTACCGATTGGCATTTTAAAAATAGGTACCGATAGGCATTTCAGATATAGAAGCCGATAGGTATTTCAAATATAGGTGTCGATAGGCATTTCAGATATGGTTGCCGATAGGCATTTCAAATATAGGTGCTGATAGGCATTTCAGATGTAGTTTTCGATAGGCATTTCAAAAATAGGTGCCGATAGGCATTTCAGATATAGGTGCCGATAGGCATTTCAGATATAGTTGCCGATTGGCATTTTAAAAATAGGTGCCGATAGGCATTTCAGATATAGATGCCGATAGGCATTTCAAATATAGGTGCCGATAGGCATTCCAGATATGGTTGCCGATAGGAATTTCAAATATAGGTGCTGATAGGCATTTCAGATGTAGTTTCCGATAGGCATTTCAAATATAGGTGCTGATAGGCATTTCAGATGTAGTTTTCGATAGGCATTTCAAAAATAGGTGCCGATAGGCATTTCAGATATAGGTGCCGATAGTCATTTCAGATATAGTTGCCAATTGGCATTAAAAAAATAGGTGCCGATAGGCATTTCAGATATAGAAGCCGATAGACATTTCAAATATAGGTGCCGATAGGCATTGCAGATATAGTTGCCGATAGGCATTTCAAATATAGGTGCTGATAGGCATTTTAGATGTAGTTTCCGATAGGCATTTAAAAAATTGATGCCGATAGGCATTTCGGATATAGGTGCCGATAGGCATTTCAGATATATATGCCGATTGGCATTTTAAAAACAGGTGCCGATAGGCATTTCAGATATAGAAGTCGATAAGTATTTCAAATATAGGTGTCAATAGGCATTTCAGATATGGTTGCCGATAGGCATTTCAAATATAGGAGCAGATAGGCATTTTAGATGTAGTTTCCGAAAGGCATTTTAAAAATATATGCCGATAGGCATTTCAGATATAGGTGCCGATAGGCATTTCAGATAAAGTTGCCGATTGGTATTTTAAAAATAGGTGCCGATAGGCATTTCAGATATAGAAGTCGATAGACATTTCAAATATAGGTGCCGATAGGCATTCCAGATATGGTTGCCGATAGGCATTTCAAATATAAGTGCTGATAATCATTTCAGATGTAGTTTCCGATAGGCATTTCAAAAATAGGTACCGATAGGCATTACAGATATAGGTGCCGATAGGCATTTCAGATATAGGTGCCGATAGGCATTTCAGATATAGTTGCCGATTGGCATTTTAAAAATAGGTGCCGATAGGCATTTTAGATATAGAAGCCGATAGGTATTTCAAATACAGGTGTGGATAGGCATTTCAGATATGGTTGCCGATAGGCATTTCAAATATAGGTGCTGATAGTCATTTCAGATGTTGTTTCCGATAGGCATTTCAAACATAAGTTCCGATAGGCACTTCAATTATAGGTGCCGATAGGCATTTCAGATATACTTAAAGATTGGCATTACAAAAATAGGTGCCGATAGGCATTTTAGATATAGAAACCGATAGGTATTTCAAATACAGGTGTGGATAGGCATTTCAGATATGGTTGCCGATAGGCATTTCAAATATAGGTGCTGATAGTCATTTCAGATGTTGTTTCCGATAGGCTTTTCAAACAAAGGTTCCGATAGGCATTTCAATTATAGGTGCCGATAGGCATTTCAGATATACTTTCCGATTGGCATTTTAAAAATAGGTGCCGATAGGCATTTTAGATGTAGTTTCCGGTAGGCATTTCAAAAATAGGTGCCGATAGGCATTTCAGATATAGGTGCCGATAGGCATATCAGATATAGTTGCCGATAGGCATATAAAATATAGTTGCCGATAGGCATTTCAAATATAGGTGTCGATCGGCATTTCAGATATAAATGCCGTAGGTCATTTCAGATATAGTGGCCGATAGGCATTTCTGATGTGGTTGCCGATAGGCATTTCAAATATAAATGCTGATAGGCATTTCAGATGTAGTTTTCGATAGGCATTTCAAAAATAGGTGCCGATAGGCATTTAAGATATAGGTGCCGATAGGCACTTCAGATATAGTTGCCGATTGGCATTTTAAAAATAGGTGCCGATAGGCATTTTAGATATAGAAGCCGATAGGCATCTCAAATATAGGCGCCGATAGGCATTCCAGATATGGTTGCTGATAGGCATTTTAAATATAGGTGCTGATAGGCATTTCAGATGTAGTTTCCGATAGGCATTTCAAAAATAGGTGCCGATAGGCATTTCAGATATAAGTGCCGATTGGCATTTCAAATATAGTTGCCGATTGGCATTTAAAAAATAGGTGCCGATAGGCATTTCAGATATAGAAGCCGATAGGGATTTCAAATATAGGTGTCGATAGCTATTTCAGATATGGTTGCCGATAAGCATTTCAAATAAAGGTGCTGATAGGCATTTCAGATGTAGTTTCCGATAGGCATTTCAAAAATAGGTGCCGATAGGCATTTCAGATATAGGTGCCGATAGGCATTTCAGATATAGTTGCTGATTGGCATTTTAAAAATAGGTGTCGATAGGCATTTCAGATATAGAAGACGATGCATTTCAAATATAGGTGCCGATAGGCATTCCAGATATGGTTGCCGATAGGCATTTTAAATATAGGTGCCGATAGGCATTCCAGATATGGTTGCCGATAGGCATTTCAAATATAGGTGCTGATAGGCATTTCAGATGGAGTTTCAGATAGGCATTTCAAAAATAGGTGCCGATAGGCATTTCAGATATAGGTGCCGATAGGCATTTCAGTTATAGTTGCCGATTGGTATTTTAAAAATAGGTGCCGATAGGCATTTCAGATATAGAAGCCGATTGTATTTTCTAATATAGGTGCCGATAGGCATTCCAGATATGGTTGCCGATAGGCATTTCAAATATAAGTGCTGATAATCATTTCAGATGTATTTCCGATAAGCATTTCAAAAATAGGTACCGATAGGCATTTCAGATATAGGTGCCGATAGGCATTTCAGATATAGTTGCCAATTGGCATTTTAAAAATAGGTGTCGATAGGCATTTCAGATATAGGTGCCGATTGGCATTTCAGATATAGTTGCCGATTGGCATTTTAAAAATAGGTGTCGATAGGCATTTCAGATATGGTTGCCGATAGGCATTTCAAATATAGGTGCTGATAGGCATTTCAGATGTAGTTTCCGATTGGCATTTCAAAAATTGGTGCCGATAGGCATTTCAGATATAGGCGCCGATTGGCATTTCAGATATAGTTGCCAATTGGCATTTTAAAAATAGGTGCTGATAGGCATTTCAGATATATAAGCCGATAGGCATTTCAGATGTAGTTGCCGATTGGCATTTTAAAAATAGGTGCCGATAGGCATTTTAGATATAGAAGCCGATAGGTATTTCAAATATAGGTTTGGATAGGCATTTCAGATATGGTTGCCGATAGGCATTTCAAATATAAGTGCTGATAATCATTTCAGATGTATTTCCGATAAGCATTTCAAAAATAGGTACCGATAGGCATTTCAGATATAGGTGCCGATAGGCATTTCAGATATAGTTGCCAATTGGCATTTTAAAAATAGGTGTCGATAGGCATTTCAGATATAGGTGCCGATTGGCATTTCAGATATAGTTGCCGATAGGCATTTAAAATAAAAGTGCCGATAGGCATTTCAAATATAGGTGTCGACCGGCATTTCAGATATAAATGCCGAAAGGCATTTCAGATATAGGTGCCGATAGGCATTTCTGATGTGGTTTCCGATAGGCATTTCAAATATAGGTGCTGATAGGCATTTCAGATGTAGTTTTCGATAGGCATTTCAAAAATAGGTGCCGATAGGCATTTCAGATATAGGTGCCGATAGGCACTTCAGATATAAATGCCGATTGGCATTTTAAAAATAGGTGCCGATAGGCATTTCAGATATAGAAGCCGATAGGGATTTCAAATATAGGTGTCGATAGGCATTTCAGATATGGTTGCCGATAAGCATTTCAAATATAGGTGCTGATAGGCATTTCAGATGTAGTTTCCGATAGGCATTTCAAAAATTGATGCCGATAGGCATTTCGGATATAGGTGCCGATAAGCATTTCAGATATAGTTGCCGATTGGTATTTTAAAAATAGGTGCCGATAGGCATTTCAGATATAGAAGCCGATAGGCATTTCAAATATAGGTGCCGATAGGCATTTCAGATATAGTTGCCGATTGGCATTTTAAAAACAGGTGCCGATAGGCATTTCAGATATAGAAGCCGATAGGTATTTCAAATATAGGTGTCGATAGGCATTTCAGATATGGTTGCCGATAGGCATTTCAAATATAGGAGCAGATAGGCATTTCAGATGTAGTTTCCGAAAGGCATTTCAAAAATATATGCCGATAGGCATTTCAGATATAGGTGCCGATAAGCATTTCAGATATAGTTGCCGATTGGTATTTTAAAAATAGGTGCCGATAGGCATTTCAGATATAGTAGCCGATAGGCATTTCAAATATAGGTGCCGATAGGCATTCCAGATATAGTTGCCAATTGGCATTTTAAAAATAGGTGTCGATAGGAATTTCAGATATAGAACCCGATAGGCATTTCAAATATAGGTGCCGATAGGCATTCCAGATATGGTTGCCGATAGGCATTTCAAATATAGGTGCTGATAGGCATTTCAGATGGAGTTTCCGATAGGCATTTCAAAAGTTGGTGCTGATAGGCATTTCAGATATAGGTGCCGATAGGCATTTCAGATATAGTTGCCGATTGGCATTTTAAAAATAGGTGCCGATAGGCATTTCAGATATAGAAGCCGATAGGTATTTCAAATACAGGTGTGGATAGGCATTTCAGATATGGTTGCCGATAGGCATTTCAAATATAGGTGCTGATAGTCATTTCAGATGTTGTTTCCGATAGGCATTTCAAAAATAGGTTCCGATAGGCATTTCAATTATAGGTGCCGATAGGCATATCAGATATAGTTGCCGATAGGCATTTAAAATATAGGTGCCGATAGGCATTTCAAATATAGGTGTCGATCGGCATTTCAGATATAAATGCCGTAGGGCATTTCAGATATAGGTGCCGATAGGCATTTCTGATGTGGTTGCCGATAGGCATTTCAAATCTAAATGCTGATAGGCATTTCAGATGTAGTTTTCTATAGGCATTTCAAAAATAGGTGCCGATAGGCATTTGAGATATAGGTGCCGATAGGCACTTCAGATATAGTTGCCGATTGGCATTTTAAAAATTGGTGCCGATAGGCATTTTAGTTATAGAAGCCGATAGGCATTTCAAATATAGGCGCCGATAGGCATTCCAGATATGGTTGCCGATAGGCATTTCAAATATAAGTGCTAATAATCATTTCAGATGTAGTTTCCGATAGGCATTTCAAAAATAGGTACCGATAGGCATTTCAGATATAAGTGCCGATAGGCATTTCAGATATAGTTGCCAATTGGCATTTTAAAAATAGGTGTCGATAGGCATTTCAGATATAGGTGCCGATAGGCATTTCAGATATAGTTGCCAATTGGCATTTTAAAAATAGGTGTTGATAGGCATTTCAGATATAGGTGCCGATTGGCATTTCAGATATAGTTGCCGATTGGCATTTTAAAAATAGGTGCCGATAGGCATTTCAGATATATAAGCCGATAGGCATTTCAGATATATAAGCCGATAGGCATTTCAGATGTAGTTGCCGATTGGCATTTAAAAAAATAGGTGCCGATAGGCATTTTAGATATAGAAGCCGATAGGTATTTCAAATATAGGTGTGGATAGGCATTTCAGATATGGTTGCCGATAGGCATTTCAAATATAGGTGCTGATTGTCATTTCAGATGTAGTTTCCGATAGGCATTTCAAAAATAGGTTCCGATAGGCATTTTAGATATAAATGCCGATAGGCATTTCAGATATACTTACCGATTGGCATTTTAAAAATAGGTGCCGATAGGCATTTTAGATATAGAAGCCGATAGGTATTTCAAATATAGGTGTGGATAGGCATTTCAGATATGGTTGCCGATAGGCTTTTCAAATATAGGTGCTGATAGTCATTTCAGATGTAGTTTCCGATAGGAATTTCAAAAATAGGTTCCGATGGGCATTTTAGATATAGGTGCCGATAGGCATTTCAGATATACTTAAAGATTGGCATTTCAAAAATAGGTGCCGATAGGCATTTCAGATATAGGTGCCGATAGGCTTATCAGATATAGTTGCCGATAGGCATTTAAAAAAAAAGTGCCGATAGGCATTTCAAATATAGGTGTCGATCGGCATTTCAGATATAAATGCCGAAAGGCATTTCAGATATAGGTGCCGATAGGCATTTCTGATGTGGTTGCCGATAGGCATTTCAAATATAGGTGCTGATAGGCATTTCAGATGTAGTTTTCGATAGGCATTTCAAAAATAGGTGCCGATAGGCATTTCAGATATAGGTGCCGATAGGCACTTCAGATATAAATGCCGATTGGCATTTTAAAAATAGGTGCCGATAGGCATTTCAGATATAGAAGCCGATAGGCATTTCAAATATAGGCGCCGATAGGCATTCCAGATATGGTTGCCGATAGGCAGTTCAAATATAGGTGCTGATAGGCATTTCAGATGTAGTTTCCGATAGGCATTTCAAAAATAGGTGTTGATTGGCATTTCAGATATAGGTGCCGATAGGCATTTCACATATAGTTGCCGATTGGCTTTTTAAAAATAGGTGCCGATAGGCATTTCAGATATAGAAGCCGATAGGGATTTCAAATATAGGTGTCGATAGGCATTTCAGATATGGTTGCCGATAAGCATTTCAAATATAGGTGCTGATAGGCATTTCAGATGTAGTTTCCGATAGGCATTTCAAAAATAGGTGCCGTTAGGCATTTCAGATATAGGTGCCGATGAGCATTTCAGATATAGTTGCCGATTGGCATTTTAAAAATAGGTGCCGATAGGCATTTTAGATATAGAAGCCGATAGGCATTTCAAATATAGGTGCCGATAGGCATTCCAGATATGGTTGCCGATAGGCATTTCAAATATAGGTGCTGATAGGCATTTTAGATGTAGTTTACGATAGGCATTTCAAAAATTGATGCCGATAGGCATTTCGGATATAGGTGCCGATAGGCATTTCAGATATAGTTGTCGATTGGCATTTTAAAAACAGGTGCCGATAGGCATTTCAGATATAGAAGCCGATAGGTATTTCTAACATAGGTGTCGATAGGCATATCAGATATGGTTGCCGATAGGCATTTCAAATATAGGAACAGATAGGCATTTCAGATGTAGTTTCCGAAAGGCATTACAAAAATATATGCCGATAGGCATTTCAGCTATAGGTGCCGATAGGCATTTCAGATATAGTTGCCGATTGGTAATTTAAAAATAGGTGCCGATAGGCATTTCAGATATAGAAGCCGATAGGCATTTCAAATATAGTTGCCGATAGGCATTCCAGATATGGTTGCCGATAGGCATATCAAATATAAGCGCTGATAATCATATCAGATGTAGTTTCCGATAGGCATTTCAAAAATAGGTACCGATAGGCATTTCAGATATAGGTGCCGATAGGCATTTCAGATATAGTTGCCGATTGGCATTTTAAAAATAGGTGCCGATAGGCATTTCAGATATAGAAGCCGATAGGTATTTCAAATATAGGTGTGGATAGGCATTTCAGATATGGTTGCCGATAGGCTTTTCAAATATAGGTGCTGATAGTCATTTCAGATGTAGTTTCCGATAGGAATTTCAAAAATAGGTTCCGATAGGCATTTTAGATATAGGTGCCGATAGGCATTTCAGATATACTTAAAGATTGGCATTTCAAAAATAGGTGCCGATAGGCATTTCAGATATAGGTGCCGATAGGCTTATCAGATATAGTTGCCTATAGGCATTTAAAAAAAAAGTGCCGATAGGCATTTCAAATATAGGTGTCGATCGGCATTTCAGATATAAATGCCGAAAGGCATTTCAGATATAGGTGCCGATAGGCATTTCTGATGTGGTTGCCGATAGGCATTTCAAATATAGGTGCTGATAGGCATTTCAGATGTAGTTTTCGATAGGCATTTCAAAAATAGGTGCCGATAGGCATTTCAGATATAGGTGCCGATAGGCACTTCAGATATAAATGCCGATTGGCATTTTAAAAATAGGTGCCGATAGGCATTTCAGATATAGAAGCCGATAGGCATTTCAAATATAGGCGCCGATAGGCATTCCAGATATGGTTGCCGATAGGCAGTTCAAATATAGGTGCTGATAGGCATTTCAGATGTAGTTTCCGATAGGCATTTCAAAAATAGGTGCCGATTGGCATTTCAGATATAGGTGCCGATAGGCATTTCACATATAGTTGCCGATTGGCATTTTAAAAATAGGTGCCGATAGGCATTTCAGATATAGAAGCCGATAGGGATTTCAAATATAGGTGTCGATAGGCATTTCAGATATGGTTGCCGATAAGCATTTCAAATATAGGTGCTGATAGGCATTTCAGATGTAGTTTCCGATAGGCATTTCAAAAATAGGTGCCGTTAGGCATTTCAGATATAGGTGCCGATGAGCATTTCAGATATAGTTGCCGATTGGCATTTTAAAAATAGGTGCCGATAGGCATTTTAGATATAGAAGCCGATAGGCATTTCAAATATAGGTGCCGATAGG
This sequence comes from Venustoraphidia nigricollis, assembly GCA_034508555.1. NCBI lineage: Eukaryota > Metazoa > Arthropoda > Insecta > Raphidioptera > Raphidiidae > Venustoraphidia > Venustoraphidia nigricollis. The sequence continues at coordinate 56,011 of JAVRKA010000344.1, forward strand.
GATTCCAGATATGGTTGCCGATAGGCATTTCAAATATAGGTGCTGATAGGCATTTTAGATGTAGTTTACGATAGGCATTTCAAAAATTGATGCCGATAGGCATTTCGGATATAGGTGCCGATAGGCATTTCAGATATAGTTGTCGATTGGCATTTTAAAAACAGGTGCCGATAGGCATTTCAGATATAGAAGCCGATAGGTATTTCTAGCATAGGTGTCGATAGGCATTTCAGATATGGTTGCCGATAGGCATTTCAAATATAGGAACAGATAGGCATTTCAGATGTAGTTTCCGAAAGGCATTACAAAAATATATGCCGATAGGCATTTCAGATATAGGTGCCGATAGGCATTTCAGATATAGTTGCCGATTGGTAATTTAAAAATAGGTGCCGATAGGCATTTCAGATATAGAAGCCGATAGGCATTTCAAATATAGTTGCCGATAGGCATTCCAGATATGGTTGCCGATAGGCATATCAAATATAAGCGCTGATAATCATATCAGATGTAGTTTCCGATAGGCATTTCAAAAATAGGTACCGATAGGCATTTCAGATATAGGTGCCGATAGGCATTTCAGATATAGTTGCCGATTGGCATTTTAAAAATAGGTGCCGATAGGCATTTCAGATATAGAAGCCGATAGGTATTTCAAATATAGGTGTGAATAGGCATTTCAGATATGGTTGCCGATAGGCATTTCAAATATAGGTGCTGATAGTCATTTCAGATGTAGTTTCCGATAGGCATTTCAAAAATAGGTTCCGATAGGCATTTCAGATATAGGTGCCGATAGGCATTTCAGATATACTTGCCGATTGGCATTTTAAAAATAGGTGCCGATAGGCATTTTAGATGTAGTTTCCGATAGGCATTTAAAAATAGGTTCCGATAGGCATTTCAGATATAGGTGCCGATAGGCATTTCAGATATACTTGCCGATTGGCATTTTAAAAATAGGTGCCGATAGGCATTTTAGATGTAGTTTCCGATAGGCATTTCAAATATAGGTGTCGACCGGCATTTCAGATATAAATGCCGAAAGGCATTTCAGATATAGACGCCGATAGGCATTTCCGATGTGGTTGCCGATAGGCATTTCAAATATAGGTGCTGATAGGCATTTCAGATGTAGTTTTCGATAGGCATTTCAAAAATAGGTGCCGATAGGCATTTCAGATATAGGTGCCGATAGGCACTTCAGATATAGTTGCCGATTGGCATTTTAAAAATAGGCGCCGATAGGTATTTTTAGTTATAGAAGCCGATAGACATTTCAAATATAGGCGCCGACAGGCATTCCAGATATGGTTGCCGGTAGGCATTTCAAATATAGGTGCTGATAGGCATTTCAGATGTAGTTTCTGATAGGCATTTCAAAAATAGGTGCCGATAGGCATTTCAGATATAGGTGCCGATAGGCATTTCAGATATAGTTGCCGATTGGCATTTTAAAAATAGGTGCCGATAGGCATTTCAGATATAGAAGCCGATAGGCATTTCAAATATAGGTGCCGATAGGCATTCCTGATATGATTGCCGATAGGCATTCCTGATATGATTGCCGATAGGCATTTCAAATATAGGTGCTGATAGGCATTTCAGATGTAGTTTCCGATAGGCATTTCAAAAATAGGTGCCGATAGGCATTTCAGATATAGGTGCCGATAGGCATTTCAGATATAGTTGCCGATTGGCATTTTAAAAATAGGTGCCGATAGGCATTTCAGATATATAAGCCGATAGGCATTTCAAAAATAGGTGCCGATGAGCAATCCAGATATGGTTGCCGATATGCATTTCAAATATAGGTGCTGATAGGCATTTCAGATGTAGTTTCCGATAGGCATTTCAAAAATTGGTGTCGATAGGCATTTCAGATATAGAAGCCGATAGGCATTTCAAATATAGGTGCCGATAGGCATTCCAGATATGGTTGCCGATAGGCATTTCAAATATAGGTGCTGATAGGCATTCCGGATGTAGTTTCCGATAGGCATTTCAAAAAATGGTGCCGATAGGCATTTCAGATATAGGTGCCGATAGGCATTTCAGATATAGTTACCGATTGGCATTTTAAAAATAGGTGCCGATAGGCATTTCAGATATAGAAGCCGATAGGCATTTCAAATATAGGTGCCGATAGGCATTCCAGATATGGTTGCCGATCGGCATTTCAAATATAGGTGCTGATAGGCATTTCAGATGTAGTTTCCGATAGGCATTTTAAAAATAGGTGCCGATAGGCATTTCAGATATTGGTGCCGTAAAGGCATTTCAGATATAGTTGCCGATTGGCATTTTAAAAATAGGTGCCGATAGGCATTTCAGATATAGAAGCCGATAGGCATTTCAAATATAGGTGCCGATAGGCATTCCAGATATGGTTGCCGATAGGCATTTCAAATATAGGTGCTGATAGGCATTTCAGATGTAGTTTCCGATAGGCATTTCAAATATAGGTACTGATAGGCATTTCAGATGTAGTTTTCGATAGGCATTTCAAAAATAGGTGCCGATAGGCATTTCAGATATAGGTTTCGATAGTCATTTCAGATATAGTTGCTAATTGGCATTTAAAAAATAGGTGCCGATAGGCATTTTAGATTTAGAAGCCGATAGGCATTTCAAATATAGGTGCCGATAGGCATTGCAGATATAGTTGCCGACAGGCATTTTAAATATAGGTGCTAATAGGCATTTCAGATGTAGTTTCCGAAAGGCATTTCAAAAATATATGCCGATAGGCATTTCAGATATAGGTGCCGTAAGTCATTTCAGATATAGTTGCTAATTGGCATTTAAAAAATAGGTGCCGATAGGCATTTTAGATATAGAAGCCGATAGGCATTTCAAATATAGGTGCCGATAGGCATTTCAGATATAGAAGCCGATAGGCATTTCAAATATAGGTGCCGATAGGCATTCCAGATATGGTTGCCGATAGGCATTTCAAATATAAGTGCTGATAATCATTTCAGATGTAGTTTCCGATAGGCATTTCAAAAATAGGTACCGATAGGCATTTCAGATATAGGTGCCGATAGGCATTTCAGATATAGTTGCCAATTGGCATTTTAAAAATAGGTGTCGATAGGCATTTCAGATATAGAACCCGATAGGCATTTCAAATATAGGTGCCGATAGGCATTCCAGATATAGTTGCCGATAGGCATTTTAAATATAGGTGCTGATAGGCATTTCAGATGGAGTTTCCGATAGGCATTTCAAAAGTTGGTGCCGATAGGCATTTTGAGATATAGGTGCCGATAGGCATTTCAGATAAAGTTGCCGATTGGCATTTTTACAATAGGTGCCGATAGGCAATTTAGATATAGAAGCCGATAGGTATTTCAAATACAGGTGTGGATAGGCATTTCAGATATGGTTGACGATAGGCATTTCAAATATAGGTGCTGATAGTCATTTCAGATGTTGTTTCCGATAGGCATTTCAAAAAAAAGATTCCGATAGGCATTTCAATTATAGGTGCCGATAGGCATTTCAGATATACTTTCCGATTGGCATTTTAAAAATAGGTGCCGATAGGCATTTTAGATGTAGTTTCCGATAGGCATTTCAAAAATAGGTGCCGATAGGCATTTCAGATATAGGTGCCGATAGGCATATCATATATAGTTGCCGATAGGCATTTAAAATATAGGTGCCGATAGGCATTTCAAATATAGGTGTCGATCGGCATTTCAGATATAAATGCCGTAGGGCATTTCAGATATAGGTGCCGATAGGCATTTCTGATGTGGTTGCCGATAGGCATTTCAAATATAAATGCTGATAGGCATTTCAGATGTAGTTTTTGATAGGCATTTCAAAAATAGGTGCCGATAGGCATTTAAGATATAGGAGCCGATAGGCACTTCAGATATAGTTGCCGATTGGCATTTTAAAAATAGGTGCCGATAGTCATTTTAGATATAGAAGCCGATAGGCATTTCAAATATAGGCGCCGATAGGCATTCCAGATATGGTTGCCGATAGGCATTTCAAATATAAGTGCTGATAGGCATTTCAGATGTAGTTTCCGATAGGCATTTCAAAAATAGGTGCCGATAGGCATTTCAGATATAGGTGCCGATTGGCATTTCAGATATAGTTGCCGATTGGCATTTTAAAAATAGGTGCCGATAGGCATTTCAGATATAGAAGCCGATAGGGATTTCAAATATAGGTGTCGATAGCTATTTCAGATATGGTTGCCGATAAGCATTTCAAATAAAGGTGCTGATAGGCATTTCAGATGTAGTTTCCGATAGGCATTTCAAAAATAGGTGCCGATAGGCATTTCAGATATAGGTGCCGATAGGCATTTCAGATATAGTTGCCGATTGGCATTTTAAAAATAGGTGTCGATAGGCATTTCAGATATAGAAGCCGATAGGCATTTCAAATATAGGTGCCGATAGGCATTCCAGATATGGTTGCCGATAGGCATTTCAAATATAGGTGCCGATAGGCATTCCAGATATGGTTGCCGATAGGCATTTCAAATATGAGTGCTGATAATCATTTCAGATGTAGTTTCTGATAGGCATTTCAAAAATAGGTACCGATAGGCATTTCAGATATAGGTGCCGATAGGCATTTCAGATATAGTTGCCAATTGGCATAAAAAAATAGGTGTCGATAGGCATTTCAGATATAGGTGCCGATAGGCATTTCAGATATAGTTGCCAATTGGCATTTTAAAAATAGGTGTCGATAGGCATTTCAGATATAGGTGCCGATTGGCATTTCAGATATAGTTGCCGATTGGCATTTTAAAAATAGGTGCCGATAGGCATTTCAGATATATAAGCCGATAGGCATTTCAGATGTAGTTGCCGATTGGCATTTTAAAAATAGGTGCTGATAGGCATTTTAGATATAGAAGCCGATAGGTATTTCAAATATAGGTGTGGATAGGCATTTCAGATATGGTTGCCGATAGGCATTTCAAATATAGGTGCTGATAGTCATTTCAGATGTAGTTTCCGATAGGCATTTCAAAAATAGGTTCCGATAGGCATTTTAGATATAGGTGCCGATAGGCATTTCAGATATACTTACCGATTAGCATTTTATAAATAGGTGCTGATAGGCATTTTAGATATAGAAGCCGATAGGTATTTCAAATATCGGTGTGGATAGGCATTTCAGATATGGTTGCCGATAGGCATTTCAAATATAGGTGCTGATAGTCATTTCAGATGTAGTTTCCGATAGGCATTTCAAAAATAGGTTCCGATAGGCATTTTAGATATAGGTACCGATAGGCATTTCAGATATAGGTGCCGATAGGCATTTCAGATATAGTTGCCAATTGGCATTTTAAAAATAGGTGTCGATAGGCATTTCAGATATAGAACCCGATAGTTATTTTAAATATAGGTGCCGATAGGCATTCCAGATATGTTGCGGATAGGCATTTCAAATATAGGTGCTGATAGGCATTTCAGATGGAGGTTCCGATAGGCATTTCAAAAGTTGGTGCCGATAGGCATTTCAGATATAGGTGCCGATAGGCATTTCAGATATAGTTGCCGATTGGCATTTTAAAAATAGGTGCCGGTAGGCATTTTAGATATAGAAGCCGATAGGTATTTCAAATACAGGTGTGGATAGGCATTTCAGATATGGTTGCCGATAGACATTTCAAATATAGGTGCTGATAGTCATTTCAGATGTTGTTTCCGATAGGCATTTCAAAAATAGGTTCCGATAGGCATTTCAATTATAGGTGCCGATAGGCATTTTAGATATACTTTCCGATTAACATTTTAAAAATAGGTGCCGATAGGCATTTTAGATGTAGTTTCCGATAGGCATTTCAAAAATAGGTGCCGATAGGCATTTCAGATATAGGTGCCGATAGGCATATCAGATATGGTTGCCGATAGGCATTTCAAATATAGGTGCTGATAGGCATTTCAGATGTAGTTTCCGATAGGCATTTCAAAAATAGGTGCCGATAGGCATTTCAGATATAGGTGCCGATAGGCATTTCAGATATAGTTGCCGATTGGCATTTTAAAAATAGGTGCCGATAGGCATTTCAGATATAGAAGCCGATGGGGATTTCAAATATAGGTGTCGATAGGCATTTCAGATATGGTTGCCGATAGGCATTTTAAATATAGGTGCTGATAGGCATTTCAGATGTAGTTTCCGATAGGCATTTCAAAAATAGGTGCCGATAGGCATTTCAGATATAGATGCCGATAGGCATTTCAGATATAGTTGCCGATTGGCATTTTAAAAATAGGTGCCGATAGGCATTTCAGATATAGAAGCCGATAGGCATTTCAAATATAGGTGCCGATAGGCATTCCAGATATGGTTGCCGATAGGCATTTCAAATATAGGTGCTGATAGGCATTTTAGATGTAGTTTCCGATAGGCATTTCAAAAATTGATGCCGATAGGCATTTCGGATATAGGTGCCGATAGGCATTTCAGATATAGTTGCCGATTGGCATTTTAAAAACAGGTGCCGGTAGGCATTTCAGATATAGAAGCCGATAGGTATTTCAAATATAGGTGTCGATAGGCATTTCAGATATGGTTGCCGATAGGCATTTCAAATATAGGAGCAGATAGGCATTTCAGATGTAGTTTCCGAAAGGCATTTCAAAAATATATGCCGATAGGCATTTCAGATATAGGTGCCGATAGGCATTTCAGATATAGTTGCCGATTCGTATTTTAAAAATAGGTGCCGATAGGCATTTCAGATATAGAAGCCGATAGGCATTTCAAATATACTTGCCAATAGGCATTCTAGATATGGTTGCCGATAGGCATATCAAATATAAGCGCTGATAATCATTTCATATGTAGTTTCCGATAGGCATTTCAAAAATAGGTACCGATAGGCATTTCAGATATAGGTGCCGATAGGCATTTCAGATATAGTTGCTGATTGGCATTTTAAAAATAGTTGCCGATAGGCATTTCAAATATAGGTGTGGATAGACATTTCAGATATGGTTGCCGATAGGCATTTCAAATATAGGTGCTGATAGTCATTTCAGATGTAGTTTCCGATAGGCATTTCAAAAATAGGTGCCGATAGGCATTTCAGATATAGGTGCCGATAGGCATTTCAGATATAGTTGCCGATTGGCATTTTAAAAATAGGTGCCGATAGGCATTTCAAATATAGAAGCCGATAGGCATTTCAAATATAGGTGCCGATAGGCATTCCAGATATGGTTGCCGATAGGCATTTCAAATATAGGTGCTGATAGGCATTTCAGATGTAGTTTCCGATAGGCATTTCAAAAATTGGTGCCGATAGGCATTTCAGATATAGGTGCCGATAGGCATTTCAGATATAGTTGCCGATTGGCATTTCAAAAATAGGTGCCGATAGGCATTTCAGATATATAAGCCGATAGGTATTTCAAATATAGGTGTCGATAGGCATTTCAGATATGATTGCCGATAGGCATTTCAAATATAGGTTCTGATAGGCATTTCAAATGTAGTTTCCGATAGGCATTTCAAAAATAGGTGCCGATAGGCATTTCAGATATAGGTGTCGACCGGCATTTCAGATATAGGTGCCGATAGGCACTTCAGATATAGTTGCCGATTGGCATTTTAAAAATAGGCGCCGATAGGTATTTCAGATATAGAAGCCGATAGACATTTCAAATATAGGCGCCGATAGGCATTCCAGATATGGTTGCCGATAGGCATTTCAAATATAGGTGCTGCTAGGCATTTCAGATGTAGTTTCCGATAGGCATTTCAAAAATAGGTGCCGATAGGCATTTCAGATATAGTTGCCGATAGGCATTTAAAATATATGTGCCGATAGGCATTTCAAATATAGGTGTCGACCGGCATTTCAGATATAGGTGCCGATAGGCACTTCAGATATAGTTGCCGATTGGTATTTTAAAAATAGGCGCCGATAGGTATTTCAGATATAGAAGCCGATAGACATTTCAAATATAGGCGGCGATAGGCATTCCAGATATGGTTGCCGATAGGCATTTTAAATATAGGTGCTGCTAGGCATTTCAGATGTAGTTTCCGATAGGCATTTCAAAAATAGGTGCCGATAGGCATTTCAGATATAGGTGCCGATAGGGATTTCAGAATTAGTTGCCGATTGGCATTTTAAAAATAGGTGCCGATAGGCATTTCAGATATAGAAGCCGATAGGCATTTCAAATATAGGTGCCGATAGGCATTCCAGATATGGTTGCCGATAGGCATTTCAAATATAGGTGCTGATAGGCATTTCAGATGTAGTTTCCGATAGGCATTTCAAAAATAGGTTCCGATAGGTTTTTAGATATAGGTGCCGATAGGCATTTCAGATATACTTAAAGATTGGCATTTCAAAAATAGGTGCCGATAGGCATTTCAGATATAGGTGCCGATAGGCACTTCAGATATAAATGCCGATTGGCATTTTAAAAATAGGTGCCGATAGGCATTTCAGATATAGAAGCCGATAGGCATTTCAAATATATGCGCCGATAGGCATTCCAGATATGGTTGCCGATAGGCATTTTAAATATAGGTGCTGATAGGCATTTCAGATGTAGTTTCCGATAGGCATTTCAAAAATAGGTGCCGATAGGCATTTCAGATATAGGTGCCAATAGGCATTTCAGATATGGTTGCCGATTGGCATTTTAAAAATAGGTGCCGATAGGCATTTCAGATTTAGAAGCCGATAGGGATTTCAATTATAGGTGTCGATAGGCATTTTAGATATGGTTGCCGATAAGCATTTCAAATATAGGTGCTGATAGGCATTTCAGATGTAGTTTCCGATAGGCATTTCAAAAATAGGTGCCGATAGGCATTTTAGATATAGGTGCCGATAGGCATTTCAGATATAGTTGCCGATTGGCATTTTAAAAATAGGTGCCGATAGGCATTTCAGATATAGAAGCCGATATGCATTTCAAATATAGGTGCCGATAGGCATTCCAGATATGGTTGCCGATAGGCATTTCAAATATAGGTTCTGATAGGCATTTTAGATGTAGTTTCCGATAGGCATTTAAAAAATTGATGCCGATAGGCATTTTGGCTATAGGTGCCGATAGGCATTTCAGATATAGTTGCCGATTAGCATTATAAAAACAGGTGCCGATAGGCATTTCAGATATAGAAGCCGATAGGTATTTCAAATATAGGTGTCGATAGGCATTTCAGATATGGTTGCCGATAGGCATTTCAAATATAGGAGCAGATAGGCATTTCAGATGTAGTTTCCGAAAGGCATTTCAAAAATATATGCCGATAGGCATTTCAGATATAGGTGCCGATAGGCATTTCAGATATAGTTGCCGATTGGTATTTTAAAAATAGGTGCCGATAGGCATTTCAGATATAGAAGCCGATAGGCATTTCAAATATAGTTGCCGATAGGCATTCCAGATATGGTTGCCGATAGGCATATCAAATATAAGCGCTGATAATCATTTCAGATGTAGTTTCCGATAGGCATTTCAAAAATAGGTACCGATAGGCATTTCAGATATAGGTGCCGATAGGCATTTCAGATATAGTTACCGATTGGCATTTTAAAAATAGGTGCCGATAGGCATTTCAAATATAGGTGTGGATAGACATTTCAGATATGGTTGCCGATAGGCATTTCAAATATAGGTGCTGATAGTCATTTCAGATGTAGTTTCCGATAGGCATTTCAAAAATAGGTTCCGATAGGCCTTTCAGATATAGGTGCCGATAGGCATTTCAGATATACTTACCGATTGGCATTTTAAAAATAGGTGTCGATAGGCATTTTAGATGTAGTTACCGATAGGCATTTCAAAAATAGGTGCCGATAGGAATTTCAGATATAGGTGCCGATAGGCATATCAGATATAGTTGCAGATAGGCATTTAAAATATATGTGCCGATAGGCATTTCAAATATAGGTGTCGACCGGCATTTCAGATATAAATGCCGAAAGGCATTTCAGATATAGGTGCCGATAGGCATTTCTGATGTGGTTGCCGATAGGCATTTAAAATATAGGTGCTGATAGGCATTTCAGATGTAGTTTTCGATAGGCATTTCAAAAATAGGTGCCGATAAGCATTTCAGATATAGGTGCCGATAGGCACTTCAGATATAGTTGCCGATTGGCATTTTTAAAATAGGCGCCGATAGGTATTTCAGATATAGAAGCCGATAGGCATTTCAAATATAGGCGCCGATAGGCATTCCAGATATATTTGCCGATAGGCATTTCAAATATAGGTGCCGATAGGCATTTCAGATGTAGTTTCCGATAGGCATTTCAAAAATAGCTGCCGATAGGCATTTCAGATATAGGTGCCGATAGGCATTTCAGATATAGTTGCCGATTGGCATTTTAAAAATAGGTGCCGATAGGCATTTCAGATATAGAAGCCGATAGGCATTTCAAATATAGGTGCCGATAGGCATTCCAGATATGGTTGCCGATAGGCATTTCAAATATAGGTGCTGATAGGCTTTTCAGATGTAGTTTCCGATAGGCATTTCAAAAATTGGTGCCGATAGGCATTTCAGATATAGGTGCCGAATGCCGATAGGCATTTCAGATATAGTTGCCGATTGGCATTTTAAAAATAGATGCCGATAGGCATTTCAGATATATAAGCCGGTAGGTATTTCAAATATAGGTGTCGATAGGCATTTTAGATATGATTGCCGATAGGCATTTCAAATATAGGTGCTGATAGGCCTTTCAGATGTAGTTTCCGATAGGCATTTCAAAAATAGGTGCCGATAGGCATTTCAGATATAGGTGCCGATAGGCATTTCAGATATAGTTGCCGATTGGCATTTTAAAAATAGGTGCCGATAGGCATTTCAGATATATAAGCCGATAGGCATTTCAGATATATAAGCCGATAGGCATTTCAAATATAGGTGTCGATGAGCATTCCAGATATGGTTGCCGATAGGCATTTTAAATATAGGTGCTGATAGGCATTTCAGATGTAGTTTCCGATAGGCATTTTAAAAATTGGTGTCGATAGGCATTTCAGATATAGAAGCCGATAGGCATTTCAAATATAGGTGCCGATAGGCATTCCAGATATGGTTGCCGATAGGCATTTCAAATATAGGTGCTGATAGGCATTCCGGATGTAGTTCCTGATAGGCATTTCAAAAAATGGTGTCGATAGGCATTTCAGATATAGGTGCCGATAGGCATTTCAGATATAGTTACCGATTGGCATTTTAAAAATAGGTACCGATAGGCATTTTAGATATAGAAGCCGATAGGTATTTCAAATATAGGTGTCGATAGGCATTTCAGATATGGTTGCCGATAGGCATTTCAAATATAGGTGCTGATAGGCATTTCAGATGTAGTTTCCGATAGGCATTTCAAAAATAGGTGCCGATAGGCATTTCAGATATAGGTGCCGATAGGCATTTCAGATATAGTTGCCGATTGACATTTTAAAAATAGGTGCCGATAGGCATTTCAGATATAGAAGCCGATAGGCATTTCAAATATAGGTGCCGATAGGCATTCCAGATATGGTTGCCGATAGGCATTTCAAATATAGGTGCTGATAATCATTTCAGATGTAGTTTCCGATAGGCATTTCAAATATAGGTGCTGATAGGCATTTTAGATGTAGTTTCCGATATGCATTTCAAAAATTGATGCCGATAGGCATTTCGGATATAAGTGCCGATAGGCATTTCAGATATAGTTGCCGATTGGCATTTTAAAAACAGGTGCCGATAGGCATTTCAGATATAGAAGCCGATAGGTATTTCAAATATAGGTGTCGATAGGCATTTCAGATATGGTTGCCGATAGGCATTTCAAATATAGGAGCAGATAGGCATTTCAGATGTAGTTTCCGAAAGGCATTTCAAAAATATATGCCGATAGGCATTTCAGATATAGGTGCCGTTTGGCATTTCAGATATAGTTGCCGATTGGCATTTTAAAAATAGGTGCCGATAGGCATTTCAGATATAGAAGCCGATAGGGATTTCAAATATAGGTGCCGATAGGCATTCCAGATATGGTTGCCGATAGGCATTTCAAATATAGGTGCCGATAGACATTCCAGATATGGTTGCCGATAGGCATTTCAAATATAGGTGCTGATAGGCATTTCAGATGGAGTTTCCGATAGGCATTTCAAAAATAGTTGCCGATAGGCATTTCAGATATAGGTGCCGATAGGCATTTCAGATATAGTTGCCGATTGGCATTTTAAAAATAGGTGCCGATAGGCATTTCAGATATAGAAGCCGATAGGGATTTCAAATATAGGTGCCGATAGGCATTCCAGATATGGTTGCCGATAGGCATTTCAAATATAGGTGCCGATAGACATTCCAGATATGGTTGCCGATAGGCATTTCAAATATAAGTGCTGATAATCATTTCAGATGTAGTTTCCGATAGGAATTTCAAAAATAGGTACCGATAGGCATTTCAGATACAGGTGCCGATAGGCATTTCAGATATAGTTGCCAATTGGCATTTTAAAAATAGGTGTCGATAGGCATTTCAGATATAGGTGCCGATAGGCATTTCAGATATAATTGCCAATTGGCATTTTAAAAATAGGTGTCGATAGGCATTTCAGATATAGGTGCCGATTGGCATTTCAGATATAGGTGGTGATTGGCATTTCAGATATAGTTGCCGATTGGCATTTTAAAAATAGGTGCCGATAGGCATTTCAGATATATAAGCCGATAGGCATTTCAGATGTAGTTGCCGATTGGCATTTTAAAAATAGGTGCCGATAGGCATTTTAGATATAGAAGCCGATAGGTATTTCAAATATAGGTGTGGATAGGCATTTCAGATATGGTTGCCGATAGGCATTTCAAATATAGGTGCTGATAGTCATTTCAGATGTAGTTTCCGATAGGCATTTCAAAAATAGGTTCCGATAGGCATTTCAGATATACTTACCGATTGGCATTTTAAAAATAGGTGCCGATAGGCATTTTAGATATAGAAGCCGATAGGTATTTCAAATATAGGTGTGGATAGGCATTTCAGATATGGTTGCCGATAGGCATTTCAAATATAGGTGCTGATAGTCATATCAGATGGAGTTTCCGATAGGCATTTCAAAAATAGGTTCCGATAGGCATTTTAGATATAGGTGCCGATAGGCATTTCAGATATACTTAAAGATTGGCATTTCAAAAATAGGTGCCGTAAGGCATTTTAGATATAGGTGCCGTTAGGCTTATCAGATATGGTTGCCGATAGGCATTTAAAATAAAAGTGCCGATAGGCATTTCAAATATAGGTGTCGATCGGCATTTCAGATATAAATGCCGAAAGGCATTTCAGATATAGGTGCCGATTGGCATTTCTGATGTGGATGCCGATAGGCATTTCAAATATAGGTGCTGATAGGCATTTCAGATGTAGTTTTCGATAGGCATTTTAAAAATAGGTGCCGATAGGCATTTCAGATATAGGTGCCGATAGGCACTTCAGATATAAATGCCGATTGGCATTTTAAAAATAGGTGCCGATAGGCATTTCAGATATAGAAGCCGATAGGCATTTCAAATATAGGCGCCGATAGGCATTCCAGATATGGTTGCCGATAGGCATTTAAAATATAGGTGCTGATAGGCATTTTAGATGTGGTTTCCGATAGGCATTTCAAAAATTGATGCCGGTAGGCATTTCGGATATAGGTGCCGATAGGCATTTCAGATATAGTTGTCGATTGGCATTTTAAAAATAGGTGCCGATAGGCATTTCAGATATAGAAGCCGATAGGCATTTCAAATATAGGTGCCGATAGGCATTCCAGATATGGTTGCCGATAGGCATTTCAAATATAGGTGCTGATAGGCATTTTAGATGTGGTTTCCGATAGGCATTTCAAAAATTGATGCCGATAGGCATTTCGGATATAGGTGCCGATAGGCATTTCAGATATAGTTGCCGATTGGCATTTAAAAACAGGTGCTGATAGGCATTTCAGATATAGAAGCCGATAGGTATTTCAAATATAGGTGTCGATAGGCATTTCAGATATGGTTGCCGATAGGCATTTCAAATATAGGAGCAGATAGGCATTTCAGATGTAGTTTCCGAAAGGCATTTCAAAAATATATGCCGATAGGCATTTCAGATATAGGTGCCGATAGGCATTTCAGATATAGTTGCCGATTGGTATTTTAAAAATAGGTGCTGATAGGCCTTTCAGATATAGAAGCCGATAGGCATTTCAAATATAGTTGCCGATAGGCATTCCAGATATGGTTGCCGATAGGCCTATCAAATATAAGCGCTGATAATCATTTCAGATGTAGTTTCCGATAGGCATTTCAAAAATAGGTACCGATAGGTATTTCAGATATAGGTGCCGATAGGCATTTCAGATGTAGTTGCCGATTGGCATTTTAAAAATAGGTGCCGATAGGCATTTCAGATATAGAAGCCGATAGGTATTTCAAATATACGTGTGGATAGGCATTTCAGATATGGTTGCCGATAGGTATTTCAAATATAGGTGCTGATAGTCATTTCAGATGTAGTTTCCGATAGGCATTTCAAAAATAGGCTCCGATAGGCATTTCAGATATAGGTGCCGATAGGCATTTCAGATATACTTACCGATTGGCATTTTAAAAATAGGTGCCGATAGGCATTTTAGATGTAGTTTCCGATAGGCATTTCAAAAATAGGTGCCGATAGGCATTTCAGATATAGGTGCCGATAGGCATATCAGATATAGTTGCCGATAGGCATTTAAAATATATGTGCCGATAGGCATTTCAAATATAGACGTCGACCGGCATTTCAGATATAAATGCCGAAAGACATTTCAGATATAGGTGCCGATAGGCATTTCTGATGTGGTTGCCGATAGGCATTTCAAATATAGGTGCTGATAGGCATTTCAGATGTAGTTTTCGATAGGCATTTCAAAAATAGGTGCCGATAGGCATTTCAGATATAGGTGCCGATAGGCACTTCAGATATAGTTGCCGATTGGCATTTTAAAAATAGGCGCCGATAGGTATTTCAGATATAGAAGCCGATAGGCATTTCAAATATAGGCGCCGATAGGCATTCCAGATATGGTTGCCGATAGGCATTTCAAATATAGGTGCTGATAGGCATTTCAGATGTAGTTTCCGATAGGCATTTCAATAATTGGTGCCGATAGGCATTTCAGATATAGGTGCTGATAGGCATTTCAGATATAGTTGCCGATTGGCATTTTAAAAATAGGTGCCGATAGGCATTTCAGATATAGAAGCCGATAGGTATTTTAAATATAGGTGTCGATAGGCATTTCAGATATGATTGCCGATAGGCATTTCAAATATAGGTGCTGATAGGCATTTCAGATGTAGTTTCCGATAGGCATTTCAAAAATAGGTGCCGATAGGCATTTCAGATATAGGTGCCGATAGGCATTTCAGATATAGTTGTCGATTGGCATTTTAAAAATAGGTGCCGATAGGCATTTCAGATATATAAGCCGATAGGCATTTCAAATATAGGTGCCGATGAGCATTCTAGATATGGTTGCCGATAGGCATTTCAAATATAGGTGCTGATAGGCATTTCAGATGTAGTTTCCGATAGGCATTTCAAAAATTGGTGCCGATAGGCATTTCAGATATAGGTGCCGATAGGCATTTCAGATATAGTTGCCGATTGGCATTTTAAAAATAGGTGTCGATAGGCATTTCAGATATAGAAGCCGATAGGCATTTCAAATATAGGTGCCTATAGGCATTCTAGATATGGTTGCCGATAGGCATTTCAAATATAAGTGCTGATAATCATTTCAGATGTAGTTTCCGATAGGCATTTCAAAAATAGGTACCGATAGGCATTTCAGATATAAGTGCCGATAGGCATTTCAGATATAGTTGCCAATTGGCATTTTAAAAATAGGTGTCGATAGGCATTTTAGATATAGGTGCCGATAGGCATTTCAGATATAGTTGCCAATTGGCATTTTAAAAATAGGTGTCGATAGGCATTTCAGATATAGGTGCCGATTGGCATTTCAGATATATTTGCCGATTGGCATTTTAAAAATAGGTGCCGATAGGCATTTCAGATATATAAGCCGATAGGCATTTCAGATGTAGTTGCCGATTGGCATTTTAAAAATAGGTGCCGATAGGCATTTTAGATATAGAAGCCGATAGGTATTTCAAATATAGGTGTGGATAGGCATTTCAGATATGGTTGCCGATAGGCATTTCAAATATAGGTGCTGATAGTTATTTCAGATGTAGTTTCCGATAGGCATTTCAAAAATAGGTTCCGATAGGCATTTTAGAAATAGGTGCCGATAGGCATTTCAGATATACTTACCGATTGGCATTTTAAAAATAGGTGCCGATAGGCATTTTAGATATAGAAGCCGATAGGTATTTCAAATATAGGTGTGGATAGGCATTTCAGATATGGTTGCCGATAGGCATTTCAAATATAGGTGCTGATAGTCATTTCAGATGTAGTTTCCGATAGGCATTTCAAAAATAGGTTCCGATAGGCATTTTAGATATTGGTGCCGATAGGCATTTCAGATATACTTAAAGATTGGCATTTCAAAAATAGGTGCCGATAGGCATTTCAGATATAGGTGCCGATAGGCTTATCAGATATAGTTGCCGATAGGCATTTAAAATAAAAGTGCCGATTGGCATTTCAAATATAGGTGTCGATCGGCATTTCAGATATAAATGCCGAAAGGCATTTCAGATATAGGTGCCGATAGGCATTTCTGATGTGGTTGCCGATAGGCATTTCAAAGATAGGTGCTGATAGGCATTTCAGATGTAGTTTTCGATAGGCATTTTAAAAATAGAGGCCGATAGGCATTTCAGATATAGGTGCCGATAGGCACTTCAGATATAAATGCCGATTGGCATTTTAAAAATAGGTGCCGATAGGCATTTCAGATATAGAAGCCGATAGGCATTTCAAATATAGACGCCGATAGGCATTCCAGATATGGTTGCCGATAGGCATTTCAAATATAGGTGCTGATAGGCATTTCAGATGTAGTTTCCGATAGGCATTTCAAAAATAGGTGCCGATAGGCATTTCAGATATAGGTGCCGATAGGCATTTCAGATATAGTTGCCGATTGGCATTTTAAAAATAGGTGCCGATAGGCATTTCAGATATAGAAGCCGATAGGGATTTCAAATATAGGTGTCGATAGGCATTTCAGATATGGTTGCCGATAAGCATTTCAAATATAGGTGCTGATAGGCATTTCAGATGTAGTTTCCGATAGGCATTCCAAAAATAGGTGCCGATAGGCATTTCAGATATAGGTGCCGATAGGCATTTCAGATATAGTTGCCGATTGGCATTTTAAAAATAGGTGCCGATAGGAATTTCAGATATAGAAGCCGATAGGCATTTCAAATATAGGTGCCGATAGGCATTCCAGATATAGTTGCCGATAGGCATTTCAAATATAGGTGCTGATAGGCATTTTAGATGTAGTTTCCGATAGGCATTTCAAAAATTGATGCCGATAGGCATTTCAGATATAGGTGCCGATAGGCATTTCAGATATAGTTGCCGATTGTCATTTTAAAAACAGGTGCCGATAGGCATTTCAGATATAGAAGCCGATAGGTATTTCAAATATAGGTGTCGATAGGCATTTGAGATATGGTTGCCGATAGGCATTTCAAATATAGGAGCAGATAGGCATTTCAGATGTAGTTTCCGAAAGGCATTTCAAAAATATATGCCGATAGGCATTTCAGATATAGGTGCCGATAGGCATTTCAGATATACTTGCCGATTGGTATTTTAAAAATAGGTGCCGATAGGCATTTCAGATATAGAAGCCGATAGGCATTTCAAATATAGTTGCCGATAGGCATTCCAGATATGGTTGCCGATAGGCATATCAAATATAAGCGCTGATAATCATTTCAGATGTAGTTTCCGATAGGCATTTCAAAAATAGGTACCGGTAGGCATTTCAGATATAGGTGCTGATAGGCATTTCAAATATAGGTGCTGATAGGCATTTCAGATGTAGTTTCCGATAGGCATTTCAAAAATTGGTGCCGATAGGCATTTCAGATATAGGTGCCGATAGGCATTTCAGATATAGTTGCCGATTGGCATTTTAAAAATAGGTGTCGATAGGCATTTCAGATATAGAAGCCGATAGGCATTTCAAATATAGGTGCCGATAGGCATTCTAGATATGGTTGCCGATAGGCATTTCAAATATAAGTGCTGATAATCATTTCAGATGTAGTTTCCGATAGGCATTTCAAAAATAGGTACCGATAGGCATTTCAGATATAGGTGCCGATAGGCATTTCAGATATAGTTGCCAATTGGCATTCTAAAAATAGGTGTCGATAGGCATTTTAGATATAGGTGCCGATAGGCATTTCAGATATAGTTGCCAATTGGCATTTTAAAAATTAGTGTCGATAGGCATTTCAGATATAGGTGCCGATTGGCATTTCAGATATAGTTGCCGATTGGCATTTTAAAAATGGGTGCCGATAGGCATTTCAGATATATAAGCCGATAGGCATTTCAGATGTAGTTGCCGATTGGCATTTTAAAATAGGTGCCGATAGGCATTTTAGATATAGAAGCCGATAGGTATTTCAAATATAGGTGTGGATAGGCATTTCAGATATGGTTGCCGATAGGCATTTCAAATATAGGTGCTGATAGTTATTTCAGATGTAGTTTCCGATAGGCATTTCAAAAATAGGTTCCGATAGGCATTTTAGAAA
Source organism: Venustoraphidia nigricollis (assembly GCA_034508555.1). Classification (NCBI taxonomy): domain Eukaryota; kingdom Metazoa; phylum Arthropoda; class Insecta; order Raphidioptera; family Raphidiidae; genus Venustoraphidia; species Venustoraphidia nigricollis. Next base: position 74,752 of record JAVRKA010000344.1, read on the forward strand.
TAGGTGCCGATAGGAATTTCAGATATACTTACCGATTGGCATTTTAAAAATAGGTGCCGATAGGCATTTTAGATATAGAAGCCGATAGGTATTTCAAATATAGGTGTGGATAGGCATTTCAGATATGGTTGCCGATAGGCATTTCAAATATAGGTGCTGATAGTCATTTCAGATGTAGTTTCCGATAGGCATTTCAAAAATAGGTTCCGATAGGCATTTTAGATATTGGTGCCGATAGGCATTTCAGATATACTTAAAGATTGGCATTTCAAAAATAGGTGCCGATAGGCATTTCAGATATAGGTGCCGATGGGCTTATCAGATATAGTTGCCGATAGGCATTTAAAATAAAAGTGCCGATAGGCATTTTAAATATAGGTGCCGATAGGCATTTCAGATATAGAAGCCGATAGGCATTTCAAATATAGGTGCCGATAGGCATTCCAGATATGGTTGCCGATAGGCATTTCAAATATAGGTGCTGATAGGCATTTTAGATGTAGTTTCCGATAGGCATTTCAAAAATTGATGCCGATAGGCATTTCAGATATAGGTGCCGATAGGCATTTCAGATATGGTTGCCGATAGGCATTTCAAATATAGGAGCAGATAGGCATTTCAGATGTAGTTTCCGAAAGGCATTTCAAAAATATATGCCGATAGGCAAATCAGATATAGGTGCCGATAGGCATTTCAGATATAGTTGCCGATTGGTATTTTAAAAATAGGTGCCGATAGGCATTTCAGATATAGAAGCCGAGAGGCATTTCAAATATAGTTGCCGATAGGCATTCCAGATATGGTTGCCGATAGGCATATCAAATATAAGCGCTGATAATCATTACAGATGTAGTTTCCGATAGGCATTTCAAAAATAGGTACCGATAGGCATTTCAGATATAGGTGCTGATAGGCATTTCAAATATAGGTGCTGATAGGCATTTCAGATGTAGTTTCCGATAGGCATTTCATAAATTTGTGCCGATAGGCATTTCAGATATAGGTGCCGATAGGCATTTCAGATATAGTTGCCGATTGGCATTTTAAAAATAGGTGTCGATAGGCATTTCAGATATAGAAGCCGATAGGCATTTCAAATATAGGTGCCGATAGGCATTCTAGATATGGTTGCCGATAGGCATTTCAAATATAAGTGCTGATAATCATTTCAGATGTAGTTTCCGATAGGCATTTCAAAAATAGGTACCGATAGGCATTTCAGATATAGGTGCCGATAGGCATTTCAGATATAGTTGCCAATTGGGATTCTAAAAATAGGTGTCGATAGGCATTTTAGATATAGGTGCCGATAGGCTTTTCAGATATAGTTGCCAATTGGCATTTTAAAAATAGGTGTCGATAGGCATTTCAGATATAGGTGCCGATTGGCATTTCAGATATAGTTGCCGATTGGCATTTTAAAAATAGGTGCCGATAGGCATTTCAGATATATAAGCCGATAGGCATTTCAGATGTAGTTGCCGATTGGCATTTTAAAAATATGTGCCGATAGGCATTTTAGATATAGAAGCCGATAGGTATTTTAAATATAGGTGTGGATAGGCATTTCAGATATGGTTGCTGATAGGCATTTCAAATATAGATGCTGATAGTTATTTCAGATGTAGTTTCCGATAGGCATTTCAAAAATAGGTTCCGATTGGCATTTTAGAAATAGGTGCTGATAGGAATTTCAGATATACTTACCGATTGGCATTTTAAAAATAGGTGCCGATAGGCATTTTAGATATAGAAGCCGATAGGTATTTCAAATATAGGTGTGGATAGGCATTTCAGATATGGTTTCCGATAGGCATTTCAAATATAGGTGCTGATAGTCATTTCAGATGTAGTTTCCGATAGGCATTTCAAAAATAGGTTCCGATAGGCATTTTAGATATTGGTGCCGATAGGCATTTCAGATATACTTAAAGATTGGCATTTCAAAAATAGGTGCCGATAGGCATTTCAGATATAGGTGCCGATGGGCTTATCAGATATAGTTGCCGATAGGCATTTAAAATAAAAGTGCCGATAGGCATTTTAAATATAGGTGTCGATCGGCATTTCAGATATAAATGCCGAAAGGCATTTCAGATATAGGTGCCGATAGGCATTTCTGATGTGGTTGCCGATAGGCATTTCAAAGATAGGTTCTGATAGGCATTTCAGATGTAGTTTTCGATAGGCATTTTAAAAATAGGTGCCGATAGGCATTTCAGATATAGAAGCCGATAGGCATTTCAAATATAGACGCCGATAGGCATTCCAGATATGGTTGCCGATAGGCATTTCAAATATAGGTGCTGATAGGCATTTCAGATGTAGTTTCCGATAGGCATTTCAAAAATAGGTGCCGATAGGCATTTCAGATATAGGTGCCGATAGGCATTTCAGATATAGAAGCCGATAGGCATTTCAAATATAGGTGCTGATAGTCATTTCAGATGTAGTTTCCTATAGGCATTTCAAAAATAGGTTCCGATAGGCATTTCAGACATAGGTGCCGATAGGCATTTCAGATATACTTACCGATTGGCATTTTAAAAATATGTGCCGATAGGCATTTTAGATGTATTTTCCGATAGGCATTTCAAAAATAGGTGCCGATAGGCATTTCAGATATAGGTGCCGATAAGCATATCAGATATAGTTGCCGATAGGCATTTAAAATATATGTGCCGATAGGCATTTCAAATATAGGTGTCGACCGGCATTTCAGATATAAATGCCTAAAGGCATTTCAGATATAGGTTCCGATAGGCATTTCTGATGTGGTTGCCGATAGGCATTTCAAATATAGGTGCTGATAGGCATTTCAGATGTAGTTTTCGATAGGCATTTCAAAAATAGGTGCCGATAGGCATTTCAGATATAGGTGCCGATAGGCATTTCAGATATAGAAGCCGATAGGCATTTCAAATATAGGTGCCGATAGGCATTCCAGATATGGTTGCCGATAGGCATTTCAAATATAGGTGGTGATAGGCATTTCAGATGTAGTTTCCGATAGGCATTTCAAAAATTTGTGCCGATAGGCATTTCAGATATAGGTGCCGATAGGCATTTCAGATATAGTTGCCGATTGGCATTTTAAAAATAGGTGCCGATAGGCATTTCAGATATAGAAGCTAATAGGTATTTCAAATATAGGTGTCGATAGGCATTTCAGATATGATTGCCGATAGGCATTTCAAATATAGGTGCTGATAGGCATTTCAGATGTAGTTTCCGATAGGCATTTCAAAAATAGGTGCCGATAGGCATTTCAGATATAGGTGCCGATAGGCATTTCAGATATAGTTGCCGATTGGCATTTTAAAAATAGGTGCCGATAGGCATTTCAGATATAGAAGACGATAGGCATTTCAAATATAGGTGCCGATAGGTATTCCAGATATGGTTGCCGATAGGCATTTCAAATATAGGTGCTGATAGGCATTTCAGATGTAGTTTCCGATAGGTATTTTAAAAATTGGTGTCGATAGGCATTTCAGATATAGAAGCCGATAGGCATTTCAAATATAGGTGCCGATAGGCATTCCAGATATGGTTGCCGATAGGCATTTCAAATATAGGTGCTGATAGGCATTCCGGATGTAGATTCCGATAGGCATTTCAAAAAATGGTGCCGATAGGCATTTCAGATATAGGTGCCGATAGGCATTTCAGATATAGTAACCGATTGGCATTTTAAAAATAGGTACCGATAGGCATTTTAGATATAGAAGCCGATAGGTATTTCAAATATAGGTGTCGATAGGCATTTCAGATATGGTTGCCGATAGGCATTTCAAATATAGGTGCTGATAGGCATTTCAGATGTAGTTTCCGATAGGCATTTCAAAAATAGGTGCCGAGAGGCATTTCAGATATAGGTGCCGATAGGCATTTCAGATATAGTTGCCGATTGGCATTTTAAAAATAGGTGCCGATAGGCATTTCAGATATAGAAGCCGAAAGGCATTTCAAATATAGGTGCCGATAGGCATTCCAGATATGGTTGCCGATAGGCATTTCAAATATAGGTGCTGATAGGCATTTCAGATGTAGTTTCCGATAGGCATTTCAAATATAGGTGCTGATAGGCATTTCAGATGTAGTTTCCGATAGGCATTTCAAAAATTGATGCCGATAGGCATTTCGGATATAGGTGCCGATAGGCATTTCAGATATAGTTGCCGATTGGCATTTTAAAAACATGTGCCGATAGGCATTTCAGATATAGAAGCCGATAGGTATTTCAAATATAGGTGTCGTAAGGCATTTCAGATATGGTTGCCGATAGGCATTTCAAATATAGGAGCAGATAGGCATTTCAGATGTAGTTTCCGAAAGGCATTTCAAAAATATATGCCGATAGGCATTTCAGATATAGGTGCCGATAGGCATTTCAGATATAGTTGCCGATTGGTATTTTAAAAATAGGTGCCGATAGGCATTTCAGATATAGAAGCCGATAGGCATTTCAAATATAGGTGCCGATAGGCATTCCAGATATGGTTGCCGATAGGCATTTCAAATATAAGTGCTGATAATCATTTCAGATGTAGTTTCCGATAGGCATTTCCAAAATAGGTACCGATAGGCATTTCAGATATAGGTGCCGATAGGCATTTCAGATATAGTTGCCAATTGGCATTTTAAAAATAGGTGTCGATAGGCATTTCAGATATAGAACCCGATAGGCATTTCAAATATAGGTGCCGATAGGCATTCCAGATATGTTTGCCGATAGGCATTTTAAATAAAGGTGCTGATAGGCATTTCAGATGTAGTTTCCGATAGGCATTTCAAATATAGGTGCTGAAAGGCATTTCAGATGTAGTTTTCGATAGGCATTTCAAAAATAGGTGCCGATAGGCATTCCAGATATAGGTGCCGATAGTCATTTCAGATATAGTTGCCAATTGGCATTTAAAAAATAGGTGCCGATAGGCATTTCAGATATAGAACCCGATAGGCATTTCAAATATAGGTGCCGATAGGCATTGCAGATATAGTTGCCGATTGGCATTTCAAATATAGGTGCTGATAGGCATTTTAGATGTAGTTTCCGATAGGCATTTCAAAAATTGATGCCGATAGGCATTTCGGATATAGGTGCCGATAGGCATTTCAGATATAGTTGCCGATTGGCATTTTAAAAACAGGTGCCGATAGGCATTTCAGATATAGAAGCCTATAGGTATTTCAAATATAGGTGTCGATAGGCATTTCAGATATGGTTGCCGATAGGCATTTCAAATATAGGAGCAGATAGGCATTTCCGATGTAGTTTCCGAAAGGCATTTCAAAAATATATGCCGATAGGCATTTCAGATATAGGTGCCGATAGGCATTTCAGATATAGTTGCCGATTGGTATTTTAAGAATAGGTGCCGATAGGCATTTCAGATATAGAAGCCGATAGGCATTTCAAATATAGGTGCCGATAGGCATTCCAGATATGGTTGCCGATAGGCATTTCAAATATAAGTGCTGATAATCATTTCAGATGTAGTTTCCGATAGGCATTTCAAAAATAGGTACCGATAGGCATTTCAGATATAGGTGCCGATAAGCATTTCAGATATAGTTGCCAATTGGCATTTTAAAAATAGGTGTCGATAGGCATTTCAGATATAGAACCCGATAGGCATTTCAAATATAGGTGCCGATAGTCATTCCAGATATGGTTGCCGATAGGCATTTCAAATATAGGTGCTGATAGGCATTTCAGATGGAGTTTCCGATAGGCATTTCAAAAGTTGGTGCCGATAGGCATTTCAGTTATAGGTGCCGATAGGCATTTCAGATATAGTTGCCGATTGGCATTTTAAAAATAGGTGCCGATAGGCATTTTAGATATAGAAGCCGATAGGTATTTTAAATACAGGTGTGGATAGGCATTTCAGATATGGTTGCCGATATGCATTTCAAATATAGGTGATGATAGTCATTTCAGATGTTGTTTCCGATAGGCATTTCAAAAATAGGTTCCGATAGGCATTTCAATTATAGGTGCTGATAGGCATTTCAGATATACTTTCCGATTGGCATTTTAAAAATAGGTGCCGATAGGCATTTTAGATGTAGTTTCCGATAGGCATTTCAAAAATAGGTGCCGATAGGCATTTCAGATATGGGTGCCGATAGGCATATCAGATATAGTTGCCGATAGGCATTTTAAATATAGGTGCCGATAGGCATTTCAAATATAGGTGTCGATCGGCATTTCAGATATAAATGCCGTAGGGCATTTCAGATATAGGTGCCGATAGGCATTTCTGATCTGGTTGCCGATAGGCATTTCAAATATAAATGCTGATAGGCATTTCAGATGTAGTTTTCGATAGGCATTTCAAAAATAGGTTCCGATAGGCATTTGAGTTATAGGTGCCGATAGGCACTTCAGATATAGTTGCCGATTGGCATTTTAAAAATAGGTGCCGATAGGCATTTTAGATATAGAAGCCGATAGGCATTTCAAATATAGGCGCCGATAGGCATTCCAGATATGGTTGCCGATAGGCATTTCAAATATAGGTGCTGATAGGCATTTCAGATGTAGTTTCCGATAGGCATTTCAAAAATAGGTGCCGATAGGCATTTCAGATATAGGTGCCGATTGGCATTTCAGATATAGTTGCCGATTGGCATTTTAAAAATAGGTGCCGATAGGCATTTCAGATATAGAAGCCGATAGGAATTTCAAATATAGTTGTCGATAGCTATTTCAGATATGGTTGCCGATAAGCATTTCAAATAAAGGTGCTGATAGGCATTTCAGATGTAGTTTCCGATAGGCATTTCAAAAATAGGTGCCGATAGGCATTTCAGATATAGGTGCCGATAGGCATTTCAGATATAGTTGCCGATTGGCATTTTAAAAATAGGTGTCGATAGGCATTTCAGATATAGAAGCCGATAGGCATTTCAAATATAAGTGCCGATAGGCATTCCAGATATGGTTGCCGATAGGCATTTCAAATATAGGTGCCGATAGGCATTCCAGATATGGTTGCCGATGAGCATTTCAAATATAGGTGCTGATAGGCATTTTAGATGGAGTTTCCGATAGGCATTTCAAAAATTGTTGCCGATAGGCATTTCAGATATAGGTGCCGATAGGCATTTCAGATATAGTTGCCGATTGGTATTTTAAAAATAGGTGCCGATAGGCATTCCAGATATAGAAGCCGATAGGCATTTCAAATATAGGTGCCGATAGGCATTCCAGATATGGTTGCCGATAGGCATTTCAAATATAAGTGCTGATAATCATTCCAGATGTAGTTTCCGATAGGCATTTCAAAAATAGGTACCGATAGGCATTTCAGATATAGGTGCCGATAGGCATTTCAGATATAGTTGCCAATTGGCATTTAAGATATAAGTGCCGATAGGCATTTCAGATATAGTTGCCAATTGGCATTTTAAAAATAGGTGTCGATAGGCATATCAGATATAGGTGCCGATTGGCATTTCAGATATAGTTACCGATTGGCATTTTAAAAATAGGTGCCGATAGGCATTTCAGATATATAAGCCGATAGGCATTTCAGATGTAGTTGCCGATTGGCATTTTAAAAATAGGTGCCGATAGGCATTTTAGATATAGAAGCCGATAGGTATTTCAAATATAGGTGTGGATAGGCATTTCAGATATGGTTGCCGATAGGCATTTCAAATATAGGTGCTGATAGTCATTTCAGATGTAGTTTCCGATAGGCATTTCAAAAATAGGTTCCGATAGGCATTTTAGATATAGGTGCCGATAGGCTTTTCAGATATACTTACCGATTGGCATTTTAAAAATAGGTGCCGATAGGCATTTTAGATATAGAAGCCGATAGGTATTTCAAATATAGGTGTGGATAGGCATTTCAGATATGGTTGCCGATAGGCATTTCAAATATAGGTGCTGATAGTCATTTCAGATGGAGTTTCCGATAGGCATTTCAAAAATAGGTTCCGATAGGCATTTTAGATATAGGTGCCGATAGGCATTTCAGATATACTTAAAGATTGGCATTTCAAAAATAGGTGCCGATAGGCATTTCAGATATAGGTGCCGATAGGCTTATCAGATATAGTTGCCGATAGGCATTTAAAATAAAAGTGCCGATAGGCATTTCAAATATAGGTCTCGATCGGCATTTCAGATATAAATGCCAAAAGGCACTTCAGATATAGGTGCCGATAGGCATTTATGATGTGGTTGCCGATAGGCATTTCAAATATAGGTGCTGATAGGCATTTCAGATGTGTTTTCGATAGCATTTTAAAAATAGGTGCCGATAGGCATTTCAGATATAGGTGCCGATAGGCACTTCAGATATAAATGCCGATTGGCATTTTAAAAATAGGTGCCGATAGGCATTTCAGATATAGAAGCCGATAGGCATTTCAAATATAGGCGCCGATAGGCATTCCAGATATGGTTGCCGATAGGCATTTCAAATATAGGTGCTGATAGGCATTTTAGATGTGGTTTCCGATAGGCATTTCAAAAATTGTTGCCGATAGGCATTTCGGATATAGGTGCCGATAGGCATTTCAGATATAGTTGTCGATTGGCATTTTAAAAATAGGTGCCGATAGGCATTTCAGATATAGAAGCCGATAGGCATTTCAAATATAGGTGCCGATAGGCATTCCAGATATGGTTGTCGATAGGCATTTCAAATATAGGTGCTGATAGGCATTTTAGATGTGGTTTCCGATAGGCATTTTAAAAATTGATGCCGATAGGCATTTTGGATATAGGTGCCGATAGGCATTTCAGATATAGTTGCCGATTGGCATTTTAATAACAGGTGCCGATAGGCATTTCAGATATAGAAGCCGATAGGTATTTCAAATATAGGTGTCGATAGGCATTTCAGATATGGTTGCCGATAGGCATTTCAAATATAGGAGCAGATAGGCATTTCAGATGTAGTTTCCGAAAGGCATTTCAAAAATATATGCCGATAGGCATTTCAGATATAGGTGCCGATAGGCATTTCAGATATAGTTGCCGATTGGTATTTTAAAAATAGGTGCCGATAGGCCTTTCAGATATAGAAGCCGATAGGCATTTCAAATATAGTTGCCGATAGGCATTCCAGATATGGTTGCCGATAGGCATATCAAATATAAGCGCTGATAATCATTTCAGATGTAGTTTCCGATAGGCATTTCAAAAATAGGTACCGATAGGCATTTCAGATATAGGTGCCGATAGGCATTTCAGATATAGTTGCCGATTGGCATTTTAAAAATAGGTGCCGATAGGCATTTCAGATATAGAAGCCGATAGGTATTTCAAATATAGGTGTGGATAGGCATTTTAGATATGGTTGCCGATAGGCATTTCAAATATAGGTGCTGATAGTCATTTCAGATGTAGTTTCCGATAGGCATTTCAAAAACAGGTTCCGATAGGCATTTCAGATATAGGTGCCGATAGGCATTTCAGATATACTTACCGATTGGCATTTTAAAAATAGGTGCCGATAGGCATTTTAGATGTAGTTTCCGATACGCATTTCAAAAATAGGTGCCGATAGGCATTTCAGATATAGGTGCCGATAGGCATATCAGATATAGTTGCCGATAGGCATTTAAAATATATGTGCCGATAGGCATTTCAAATATAGGTGTCGACCGGCGTTTCAGATATAAATGCCGAAAGGCATTTCAGATATAGGTGCCGATAGGCATTTCTGATGTGGTTGCCGATAGGCAATTCAAATATAGGTGCTGATAGGCATTTCAGATGTAGTTTTCGATAGGCATTTCAAAAATAGGTGCCGATAGGCATTTCAGATATAGGTGCCGATAGGCATTTCAGATATAGTTGCCGATTGGGATTTTAAAAATAGGTGCCGATAGGCATTTCAGATATAGGTGTCGACCGGCGTTTCAGATATAAATGCCGAAAGGCATTTCAGATATAGGTGCCGATAGGCATTTCTGATGTGGTTGCCGATAGGCAATTCAAATATAGGTGCTGATAGGCATTTCAGATGTAGTTTTCGATAGGCATTTCAAAAATAGGTGCCGATAGGCATTTCAGATATAGAAGCCGATAGGCATTTCAAATATAGGTGCCGATAGGCATTCCAGATATTGTTGCCGATAGGCATTTCAAATATAGGTGCTGATAGGCATTTCAGATGTAGTTTCCGATAGGCATTTCAAAAATAGGTGCCGATAGGCATTTCAGATATAGGTGCCGATAGGCATTTCAGATATAGTTGCCGATTGGGATTTTAAAAATAGGTGCCGATAGGCATTTCAGATATATAAGCCGATAGGCATTTCAAATATAGGTGCCGATGAGCATTCCAGATATGGTTGCCGACAGGCATTTCAAATATAGGTGCTGATAGGCATTTCAGATGTAGTTTCCGATAGGCATTTTAAAAATTGGTGTCGATAGGCATTTCAGATATAGAAGCCGATAGGCATTTCAAATATAGGTGACGATAGGCATTCCAGATATGGTTGCCGATAGGCATTTCAAATATAGGTGCTGATAGGCATTCCGGATGTAGTTTCCGATAGGCATTTCAAAAAATGGTGCCGATAGGCATTTCAGATATAGGTGCCGATAGGCATTTCAGATATAGTTACCGATTGGCATTTTAAAAATAGGTACCGATAGGCATTTCAGATATAGATGCCGATAGGTATTTCAAATATAGGTGCCGATGAGTATTCCAGATATGGTTGCCGATAGCCATTTCAAATATAGGTGCTGATAGGCATTTCAGATGTAGTTTCCGATTGGCATTTCAAAAATTGGTGCCGATAGGCATTTCAGATATAGGTGCCGATAGGCATTTCAGATATAGTTGCCGATTGGCATTTTAAAAATAGGTGCCGATAGGCATTTCAGATATAGAAGCCGATAGGGATTTTAAATATAGTTGTCGATAGGCATTTCAGATATGGTTGCCGATAAGCATTTCAAATATAGGTGCTGATAGGCATTTCAGATGTAGTTTCCGATAGGCATTTCAAAAATAGTTGCCGATAGGCATTTCAGATATAGGTGCCGATAGGCATTTCAGATATAGTTGCCGATTGGCATTTTAAAAATAGGTGCCGATAGGCATTTCAGATATATAAGCCGATAGGCATTTCAAATATAGGTGCCGATGAGCATTCCAGATATGGTTGCCGATAGGCATTTCAAATATATGTGCTGATAGGCATTTCAGATGTAGTTTCCGATAGGCATTTTAAAAATTGGTGTCGATAGGCATTTCAGATATAGAAGCCGATAGGCATTTCAAATATAGGTGCCGATAGGCATTCCAGATATGGTTGCCGATAGGCATTTCAAATATAGGTGCTGATAGGCATTCCGGATGTAGTTTCCGATAGGCATTTCAAAAAATGGTGCCGATAGGCATTTCAAAAAATGGTGCCGATAGGCATTTCAGATTTAGGTGCCGATAGGCATTTCAGATATAGTTACCGATTGGCATTTTAAAAATAGGTACCGATAGTCATTTCAGATATAGAAGCCGATAGGTATTTCAAATATAGGTGTCGATAGGCATTTCAGACATGGTTGCCGATAGGCATTTCAAATATAGGTGCTGATAGGCATTTCAGATGTAGTTTCCGATAGGCATTTCAAAAATAGGTGCCAATATGCATTTCAGATATAGGTGCCGATAGGCATTTCAGATATAGTTGCCGATTGGCATTTTAAAAATAGGTGCCGATAGGCATTTCAGATATAGAACCCGATAGGCATTTCAAATATAGGTGCCGATAGGCATTCCAGATATGTTTGCCGATAGGAATTTCAAATAAAGGTGCTGATAGGCATTTCAGATCTAGTTTCCGATAGGCATTTCAAATATAGGTTCTGATAGGCATTTCAGATGTAGTTTTCGATAGGCATTTCAAAAATAGGTGCCGATAGGCATTTCAGATATAGGTGCCGATAGTCATTTCAGATATAGTTGCCAATTAGCATTTAAAAAATAGGTGCCGATAGGCATTTCAGATATAGAACCCGATAGGCATTTCAAATATAGGTGCCGATAGGCATAGCAGATATAGTTGCCGATAGGCATTTCAAATATAGGTGCTGATAGGCATTTTAGATGTAGTTTCCGATAGGCATTTCAAAAATTGATGCCGATAGGCATTTCGGATATAGGTGCCGATAGGCATTTCAGATATAGTTGCCGATTGGCATTTTAATAACAGGTGCCGATAGGCATTTCAGATATAGAAGCCGATAGGTATTTCAAATATAGGTGTCGATAGGCATTTCAGATATGGTTGCCAATAGGCATTTTAAAAATAGGTGTCGATAGGCATTTCAGATATAGAACCCGATAGGCATTTCAAATATAGGTGCCGATAGGCATTCCAGATATGGTTGCCGATAGGCATTTCAAATATAGGTGCTGATAGGCATTTCAGATGTAGTTTCCGATAGGCATTTTAAAAATTGGTGTCGATAGGCATTTCAGATATAGAAGCCGATAGGCATTTCAAATATAGGTGCCGATAGGCATTCCAGATATGGTTGCCGATAGGCATTTCAAATATAGGTGCTGATAGGCATTCCGGATGTAGTTTCCGATAGGCATTTCAAAAATGGTGCCGATAGGCATTTCAAAAAATGGTGCCAAAAGGCATTTCAGATTTAGGTGCCGATAGGCATTTCAGATATAGTTACCGATATGCATTTTAAAAATAGGTACCGATAGGCATTTCAGATATAGAAGCCGATAGGTATTTCAAATATAGGTGTCGATAGGCATTTCGGATATGGTTGCCGATAGGCATTTCAAATATAGGTGCTGATAGGCATTTCAGATGTAGTTTCCGATAGGCATTTCAAAAATAGGTGCCAATAGGCATTTCAGATATAGGTGCCGATAGGCATTTAAGATATAGTTGCCGATTGGCATTTTAAAAATAGGTGCCGATAGGCATTTCAGATATAGAAGCCGATAGGCATTATAAATATAGGTGCCGATAGGCATTCCAGATATGGTTGCCGATAGGCATTTCAAATATAGGTGCTGATAGGCATTTCAGATGTAGTTTCCGATAGGCATTTCAAATATAGGAACTGATAGGCATTTCAGATGTAGTTTCCGATAGGCATTTCAAAAATTGATGCCGATAGGCATTTCGGATATAGGTGCCGATAGGCATTTCAGATATAGTTGCCGATTGGCATTTTAAAAACAGGTGCCGATAGGCATTTCAGATATAGAAGCCGATAGGTATTTCAAATATAGGTGTCGATAGGCATTTCAGATATGGTTGCCGATAGGCATTTCAAATATAGGAGCAGATAGGCATTTCAGATGTAGTTTCCGAAAGGCATTTCAAAAATATATGCCGATAGGCATTTCAGATATAGGTGCCGATAGGCATTTCAGATATAGTTGCCGATTGGTATTTTAAAAATAGGTGCCGATAGGCATTTCAGATATAGAAGCCGATAGGCATTTCAAATATAGGTGCCGATAGGCATTCCAGATATGGTTGCCGATAGGCATTTCAAATATAAGTGCTGATAATCATTTCAGATGTAGTTTCCGATAGGCATTTCAAAAATTGGTAAGGATAGGCATCTCAGATATAGGTGCCGATAGGCATTTCAGATATAGTTGCTAATTGGCATTTTAAAAATAGGTGTCGATAGGCATTTCAGATATACAACCCGATAGGCATTTCAAATATAGGTGCCGATAGGCATTCCAGATATGGTTGCCGATAGGCATTTCAAATATAGGTGCTGATAGGCATTTCAGATGTAGTTTCCGATAGACATTTTAAAAATTGGTGTCGATAGGCATTTCAGATATAGAAGCCGATAGGCATTTCAAATATAGGTGCCGATAGGCATTCCAGATATGGTTGCCGATAGGCATTTCAAATATAGGTGCTGATAGGCATTCCGGATGTAGTTTCCGATAGGCATTTCAGAAAATGGTGCCGATAGGCATTTCAAAAAATGCTGCCGATAGGCATTTCAGATTTAGGTGCCGATAGGCATTTCAGATATAGTTACCGATTGGCATTTTAAAAATAGGTACCGATAGGCATTTCAGATATAGAAGCCGATAGGTATTTCAAATATAGGTGTCGATAGGCATTTCAGATATGGTTGCCGATAGGCATTTCAAATATAGGTGCTGATAGGCATTTCAGATGTAGTTTCCGATAGGCATTTCAAATATAGGTGCTGATAGGCATTTCAGATGTAGTTTCCGATAGGCATTTCAAAAATTGATGCCGATAGGCATTTCGGATATAGGTGCCGATAGGCATTTCAGATATAGTTGCCGATTGGCATTTTAAAAACATGTGCCGATAGGCATTTCAGATATAGAAGCCGATAGGTATTTCAAATATAGGTGTCGATAGGCATTTCAGATATGGTTGCCGATAGGCATTTCAAATATAGGAGCAGATAGGCATTTCAGATGTAGTTTCCGAAAGGTATTTCAAAAATATATGCCGATAGGCATTTCAGATATAGGTGCCGATAGGCATTTCAGATATACTTGCCGATTGGTATTTTAAAAATAGGTGCCGATAGGCATTTCAGATATAGAAGCCGATAGGCATTTCAAATATAGGTGCCGATAGGCATTCCAGATATGGTTGCCGATAGGCATTTCAAATATAAGTGCTGATAATCATTTCAGATGTAGTTTCCGATAGGCATTTCAAAAATAGGTACCGATAGGCATTTCAGATATAGGTGCCGATAGGCATTTCAGATATAGTTGCCAATTGGCATTTTAAAAATAGGTGTCGATAGGCATTTCAGATATAGAACCCGATAGGCATTTCAAATATAGGTGCCGATAGGCATTCCAGATATGTTTGCCGATAGGCATTTCAAATAAAGGTGCTGATAGGCATTTCAGATCTAGTTTCAGTAGATGGGTATAGGTAGGTCCTGGACCAACCGATTTGATGACGTTTCAGGTCGCAGAATCGCCCATTTTTGCCCCCACCACTTTTTAATTATTTGTGCAATATTTGCATGCCTCAGTGTCGTCAACGACGACTCTCTCGACGTTCTTCGTTAATAGCCCCCCTACCCCACCGCCCCCTCTTCCGCCCCCCATCCGACGACAAGAGTTCGTCGAGACGTTGCAACGGGGTTATTTTTTTACTGATGCGTTTGAATGGTATATTGTAGTTTATTGCAAAAGATAACCCCAGGTAGGTATGCAATCTGCAATACATGAGCTAGAGCGATGTCTTCGATATTTTAATCGCCTACAACGTAGGCAGCCCGCACAGCTTTTTTTTCATGCCAGAGCCAGTGTGTTTTCGAACCCGGGACTCTTAGGTCGACCGTCCGACACTGTACCACTGAGCCATGACAACGTGTTGTCGAAGCGTCGTTAAAACATGTATATATAAAACACGTCGCTTCTACAGCTGATCATTTAAGGTTGATTGAATACAAGCAAAAATGTGGTTACAGGGTGTTTTAATACTGCGGTGCCTTGTTATCAAGTACAATATGTGATGCGTTATAATTGGAATTTATTACAATAGGTTATAATAATAAGCATGTATTTAACATTTTATTTATATCAAATTTTCTTATTTTATTTTAAAACATCATATTATTATAAAAATCTTCCTAGTAGCTTTTTTATAGGTTCAGACAGGAATAAATATTAGCGAACAGATAGACGGACATTCCATTTGTTTTTTTTATCAAGAAGATAGACAGACAGACAGATAGACAGAACCATTTTTATGCTTTTTAGTACGTAAGTTTATTCATGATATTGAGTAATTACTTTGATTACGTTATTATATATTATTATATAAATCATTATTATTAGAAATCACACTGAAATAAAAATTGTTATTTATACTTTAAAACGAGTGTTCACAACTATCTGCAGAGATACTTTTAACATTAAGGTTCCTATCGAGAGAAAGAGAGAGGGAGTTCTCGTGTCTCTATTTTCATATATATATTTTTTCATATTTTTATACACCTATCTTGTATCTGTTTCAACCCTATTATATATCTCCCCTGTATCAGTTAACACACTGTTTGACCTCTGTTTGACCTCTGTTTGACCTCTGTTTGACCTCTGTTCTGTATCTATTTCGACCCTGTTAGGTAGCCGTGTTGCGTCTGTTTCGACATTGTTTGAACCCCGTTTGAGATAGTTTTGTAATCAGTCTATATATAGCTAGAATCAAGAGTTTTTCAATCAGTGTTAGTCTGACTGCAGACTGAAAAAATGTCGAGCGAAAAACAAAACAGAGTAGGAGATAGATCAAGAAACGACGATTGTGTTCTGTACTATGATGGGCACAGGGTCGACAGATTTTGTGTTAGATTCGATGATAAAGATATGAAGTTTATGCTAGGTTGTAGACCTGTACGCATAATAAACAAAGTATTGATCATTGATGGAAATCGCAAGTTTGAACTAACCGACGGTCTGGCGGAACTACTTTTTGATAGAAGACCTCTAAATTATGATACAAAGGACTTGATGCTGTATAAATCGCTTCTGCTTCTGACCAGCGCTCACAAACGCAACTATAGATCGTCAGAACAAATCTCCGGTGACGGAAGTTTCAAGTATAGACAAATCATTTCCAAGCTATTTCAACCTCTGCGCTCTAAATGCGAGAAAAGAGATGGTGAAAATTCGGTAAAAAAACAAGTTAACTGCTATAAAGAGAAACCGGAAGTGAACTGTGAAGAGTCGATTTCCTTACATTATTCTGATGACAATAACGACTCTCCAAGTGAATACGAAGACCCGAATATATTAATCGAACGATTGAAGGTCTTGTATGAAGTCAGGGGTGCGAAATCGGAACATAAAGAAGAAATTCAATCGATAGTGCAACAGCTCAGGAAAAGGGATTTGATCAAATAATTTTTTCAAAAAATACATATAACTCGAATTAAAATGTATAAACGAACAAAAAGCGTATAAACGAACAAAAAGCTTTTGTCAGAGAGAAGAATAAGTCTACTGAATCGAAACTGAATTTGCAAGATAAGAGTGGAACGGCGTCACCCCGTTCTCTCAAAAAAAAATATCTAACAATAATAAGCGTAACGATTAACTACATCGTAAATAGATCTGAATTATGTGAAATTCCAAGAAATATTGTACACTTAAACAGTTAATACATTGTAAATAAATTATATATTCACTGATTTTATTATAATTTGAATACTGAATACCATGTAACACTTATGATTAATATACAGGGTGTCCCATAAGTCGACGTCCAAACGAAGTGAGGTGATGGGGGAGGTCATTTCCTATCAAAATAACCATAAATGTGATTATCCAATTGTTTACGGTTCGAAAGTTATTTCAATTTTTGTATTTTTCTCTGAAATCGTGTAGTGCTTATACTAAAAAATTAATTTAAAAAAATCTATGAGTTGTTTGGTTGATTTTTTTTTTAATAGGATCCTGAAGGGTCTGCCTTTCCAAAAAAAATAATTTTCATGACCTCTGTTATCATCTGTCAAATAAAAAAAATGGTTTTGTAAACACTTTTCGGTGGCAAGAAAAATATATTTGATTTTAAATTCACGTTGACAGAAAAAAAGTGTTATAAAAAAAATTGACCAATTATCAGAAAAACTTGTCCATTTAATAGAGATTCTAACGCGGTTTAGTACAATTCGTTATTCATGACAGTTTTTTTTATAACAATTTTTTTACATGCAAGTCGTGTTTGTTAAAAATACATTTTCGAAAATTTCAAAATCTAAGTTGGCTGGAACGACTTAAACAAATTAATACGTTCCTCTTTCATTCACTACTTCTAATGTATGCTCGCTATTCGTTTTATTACTAGTAAACCTCCGACTTGACTTTTCATTTTGTACTTTGTTATTTGGACCTGCGCTTGGTAATTTGAACTTTGATCCTGTTTGTGATTTGGACTCTTTTCAAGTTGGACGCATCAAAATGGTTTATTCCCATCGGGAGTATGCAGAAATGCACTATGTCTATGGGTTTTGTGACGAGAATGCTCGGGCTGCTGCAAGAGAATATCGGGCACGATATCCCAACCAAGAACACTATCCTGACCACAGGGTGTTCCAAAGTATACATCGTCGGTACATAGAAGGTGAAATCCCTGGGAATGAGCAAAGAGCTGGAAGACCTAGACTTGACATCGACAAAGATGAAATAATTGGAATGGTGACAGAGGACCCATCTACAAGTGTTCGTCGTTTGTCAAGACGTTCGGGAGTTTCGAGATCCACAGTGCATCGTATTTTAAAAAGGGATCAGTTACATCCATACCATGTGCAACGTGTGCAAGCACTTTTATCCGCTGATTATAACAAAAGTGTGCAATTTTGCCGAGAAATTCTACGTCGGAACAGGGAAGATCCTCAGTTTTTTAATAACATTTTGTGGGGTGACGAATCGAGCTTTCGAAGGACGGGAGTATTCAACATCCATAATTTTCACTCTTATGATTATGTAAACTCTAGAGTTATAAGAAACGACCATTTTCAACATCAGTTTGGGGTCAACATGTGGGCGGGAATTGTTGAAGGTAAAATGATTGGGCCCCTTGAGCTACCCAGAAGGATCGGGGGCGATGAATATCTTTATTTTTTGCAAAATGATTTGGGCGGCTTACTGGAACACGTGTCGCTAGAAACACGCCGAAACATGTGGTTGCAGCACGATGGGGCTCCTTGTCACTATGCTCTAGTAGTGAGACGATACCTCAACACCGAATACACAAATCGCTGGATTGGAAGGGAAGGAACCATCCAGTGGCCACCGCGGTCACCTGACCTAAACCCCCTAGACTTCTTTTTATGGGGTTACTTCAAAGAACTGGTCTACGCGACAGAAAACCAAAACGAACATCAGCTGCGGCAAAAAATAAGAATTGCGACCAATACAATACAAAATAACGAACGGGCGTTTCGACTAATTTTGAACATTTGTTGTAACTTTAAATAAAATTTGTTTGATTTGTGTTAGACTAGCCAACTTAGATTTTGAAATTTTCGAAAATGTATTTTTTAACAAACACGACTTGCATGTAAAAAAATTGTTATAAAAAAAACTGTCATGAATAACGAGTTGTACTATACCGCGTTAGAATCTCTATTAAATGGACAAGTTTTTCTGATAATTGGTCAATTTTTTTTATAACACTTTTTTTCTGTCAACGTGAATTTAAAATCAAATATATTTTTCTTGCCACCGAAAAGTGTTTACAAAACCATTTTTTTTATTTGACAGATGATAACAGAGCTCATGAAAATTATTTTTTTTGGAAAGGCAGACCCTTCAGGATCCTATTAAAAAAAAAAAATCAACCAAACAACTCATAGATTTTTTTAAATTAATTTTTTAGTATAAGCACTACACGATTTCAGAGAAAAATACAAAAATTGAAATAACTTTCGAACCGTAAACAATTGGATAATCACATTTATGGTTATTTTGATAGGAAATGACCTCCCCCATCACCTCACTTCGTTTGGACGTCGACTTATGGGACACCCTGTATATACAATTTTAAAAAATACTTAAAATGTTATTATTTATTTCCAACCGCTTCTCCTATATACATAATATGAAATCTAAATAAAATTCAAAACAAAAAAACTATGTTGACAATATATTTTTTATTTACAATAAATATTATTGAATACAAGCAAAAATGTGGTTACAGGGTGTTTTAATACTGCGGTGCCTTGTTATTTAATTATATATTGTTATTTAATTTATTACAATAGGTTATAATAATAAGCATGTATTTAACATTTTTTATTAACATCAAATTCTCTTATTTATTTTATTTTAAAACATCATATTATTATAAAAATCTTCCTAGTAGCTTTTTATAGGTTCATACAGGAATAAATATTAGCGAACAGATAGACGGACATTCCATTTGTTTTTTTTATCAAGAAGATAGACAGACAGACAGATAGACAGAACCATTTTTATGCTTTTTAGTACGTAAGTTTATTCATGATATTGAGTAATTACTTTGATTACGTTATTATATATTATTATATAAATCATTATTATTAGAAATCACACTGAAATAAAAATTGTTATTTACACTTTAAAACGAGTGTTCACAACAATCTGCAGAGATACTTTTAACATTAAGGTTCCTATCGAGAGAAAGAGAGAGGGAGTTCTCGTGTCTCTATTTTCAAAAAAAAACAGCTCATAAGAAATCATATTATCCAAGCGTTGTTTGGTTGTAGAAGTTTGTAAAAAGGGGGGGAGAGAGACTTTAAAGGTTTATATAAGGCCCTAGTTTATGTAACTTGAATATTACAAAGCTATAAATAGAACGTCAATCTGAAAAAAAGAGGCAGAAAGCATTGAGCTTCCGAGCAGTCAACAACGAAGAAGAAGAATTAAATAATTAACATGGCAGATAATACGAAATTTGAAGTTAAACGTTTTGGAATAAATGGTACACGTTTGATTTTTAAGATCAAAGAAGAACCTAAAGGGAATACAGGCGATTCCGTTTTATGGATCAAAAGTGCAATCAACGAGGTCATAGAATATATTACAAGTGAACTGACACCTGAAGACTACGTGGGAATTAGCTTTAACAGCTTGGATCACTCAACGGGTAAAAAAGGATATTTACCCTTTCGAAAAGCTAAAAATTTAACACTTGGAGACGTATGGAGTATTCTAAGCGGAATACATCAATCTTGTGGACAAGCATTAAGCACAGATAAATTTCAAATGAGTGTTACATACGCGAGAAAAACCATAAAGTAATGAACATGTATTATTTAGGTTTCCCAAAAAATGTTATGCATGATAAAGAAAAATAAAGAATTTTAAAAGACATTTATACCGTGTTTTGTTTATCAGCCTGTAAACGTATTATTATTCAACGACCTTCTATGCAAATTAGTGATGCATGTGATGCGTGTGTAGGTTGTCATAATACCATATACTTTTACTTATATGTATTATACTGTTTATATGAAAGTAAATTCTTAGCCACGCAGGTCAATAAAATGAATTGAGAACATCATACACTAATAAGCGGAAAAGTGTCACCGTTGTCTCGCCAAACATTTTGGATAAATCGATATTTAAATGTATTACAAATATAAACACATATGCATGAATGTGTGTAGGCATCGTTGTTTTTTTGCAGTGGGAGTAATGACAGGTGAATCAAACAAGATTGTATGCAAACATGGTTATAATAGATTAAATATGTTAAACAAAATATAATTCTAAAAACCCATACAAAAATGAAAATAACATATTATATATAATAATAATAATAATAAAAATTTATTTGTAGCGACCATTTCTTATAATTAACCAAACCGTATATTTAAAAACATTGATAAACCCATACAAAAAATGAAAATAACATATTATATATAATAATAATAATAATAATAATAATAAAAATTTATTTGTAGCGACCATTTCTTATAATTAACCAAACCGTATATTTAAAAACATTGATAAACCCATACAAAAAATGAAAATAACATATTATATATAATAATAATAATAATAATAATAATAAAAATTTATTTGTAGCGACCATTTCTTATAATTAACCATACCGTATATTTAAAAACATTGATAAACCCATACAAAAAATGAAATAAAAACTTACTTTATCTTACGAAATAAATATATACCCACAAAACACCAAACCGTATCGAAAAACTCTCGACGTACGTTTCGCCAACCAAGTTGGCATCATCAGGAGATGATGCCAACTTGGTTGGCGAAACGTACGTCGAGAGTTTTTCGATACGGTTTGGTGTTTTGTGGGTATATATTTATTTCGTATTTTCACACCAAAGGTTCCATCACTCTTCTTGGTTACTTTATCTTATTAATATATTATAAATAATGGGTGAATGAAGGAATTATAGGAAATTAGGGTAGGATAGACAATTTTTGAACTAGGAGTTTGATAGGTAATCGGCCATGGCCTCGAATAAGGAACCATCTCGATATTTATCTGGAATTAATTGAGGGAAACCATGGAAAACCTCAATCAAGATGGCCGGTACAGGAATAGCTGTTTTGTGTTCGAACCCCCGGCGGATAGATGCGGTGTATCTTTCGCCGAGAAAACGGTAATAGCTAAATCTGCCTGTGCACAAACTTGCACAGACAGCACAGCTGGTTATACGTCAGCGGACTTATAGAACCTATAAAAAAAAACATATTTTTTAGATTGTGTAAAAAAAGAGGTTACATAATTACGCGTGTTGTGATTTTGCTAGTTGGAAAAATCTCTCGCGGATAATCGAATAACGTAGGCATTATACACCCCTATCCTTGTGAAATTTGTTCAACTATGCGGCATAGACTAACGAGCAAGTATCACATTCCTATGCCGGGATAGGATTTATGCACCTTAGAGATCCAACGCGCATAGGGAGAAAAAAAGGATTTAGGGTTCAAAAGATTAATATGGATAAAAAATAGTTAATTTTAATACTAATAATTACGAAAGACTCTTTTATGAAATCTCCAATAGTTTATAGTTAAAAAAATTGCAGTTGACATAAACATAAAATCCTGTAAAAAAGCGTTTTTAAATATAAAAAGTATCCGCAATAATAGTTTCGATAAAGCCTATCCGCTATCTTGCTCTTGAAATTCATAACTTTTTTGCTACATTTAAAAAACACGTTTATTACTTCAAACCTAGTGGTAAAAACCTACAATAAGAGTAAATAAGAGTAATTAGAGTCTGAAAAAAGAATATTATTAGCGTTAAATCTGAAAAATATATTATTAAAGTATAATTTAAATATTTTTAATTGGATTGTATTGATTAATATTAATTTCTAGGAATAACAGTTTCGATAAAGCCCATCCGCTATCTCGCTCCTGAAATTCCTGACTTTTTGCTTCAATTTTCGAGCTGTAACGATTATATATCTCTGAAAGATTTGAAAACTTATTTATTACTTCAAACCTGGTGTTAAAAGACTTTATATCGCCAACAATTTCCTGATCAGTAGAAGGCTTTTGCAATATGTATTGTGCAAAAAGCTCAAAATTAATTTTTATCGCCACAAGTTTGTCTATTTTATTTTGAATAAGCTGTATCACTATCCTTTTAACTGATGTCATATAATCATTAACGCTAGTAAATTCTCTAGCTTCATTATACACGCGATAGGTCGCAATGCGCTTTTTAAATGTAGATTCAAGTTCTACAATATTTATCCTCAAATCGTCATCGGTATAAATTGTCGATATAATTGTTCCTTGTTTATGCAATAAACTTTTTTTATGAGAGAACTTGTTTCTTATAGCAGTAGAAACGTCGCATTTTCTACAATAAAATAATTTATTATTATGACAAGATGTATTATTATCTAAACTGTTTTTCAGTCCACTCCCTGCGACGTCTAAGCATGTATGATTTAGTAAATCGTCAGCAGTGTCAATTTCACGCTTATAACACGACATTTTTGAACATTTATGATTTTTTAAAGCATCAGACCACATAAAAATTTTATTACAGCTTTGGCATCGACTATTACTACCACTACACGAAATTGTGTGAGTTTTATAGCAGCTTTCATTATTAAAGGATTTATAACATTCTTGACATTTAAACATTATTTAGTATATAGCTGATGTACTTTAATTTTTTCAAAAAACTCAAAATATGTTTTTCAAAAAGTGAAAATTGATGTTGAGTAATATACCACCCTCCTCCACTAAAAGATAGCGAATGAATCAAAATTTAGAAATCTATCGATATTTATAGGAAAAAAATAATTATCTATTTAAGCTTCGAATGAATCAAAATTTAGAAATCTATCGATATTTATAGGAAAAAAATAATTACCTATTTACGCTTATCATAACATAGATCTAATGCACCGAGAAATTCAGCCTGCTGTATACGATGATGCCCCCAAGGCAGCGTTTTAGTCAATCCTGGGAGTTGGAACCGTTTATCGTCAGCCCTAGCACTTAGAGCAACTTTTTTCAATTTGCATGTTCGTACTTCGTGTTTGGTAGTTTTAAATGTATACATTACGCGCAATGCCTCCTTTTTATTTAAGACGCATGCGCGATAGTCCTGCCTAGATAGGTGATTAGCAACAGTGGATTTTTTAACACCTTTAGCTTTCTTGATCTCAGTTTCTCCTTCGATAACAATACTGTAAGTTTTTGCACATACGCCATTATATTCGCAAGCACGCCGCCCCCTTAGCTCATCTTTCATTTTTCCCAAGACTTTTTTATTCACCAACGGTAGAGCGTAAGGATTGTTTAATGCATAATCCGAAGTGTCGTACAAATGGATGTGGGCCTTCATATCCGCATATACATCGTCGGTATAAATATTATAAATTAGTCCGTCTGTGTCAAAGTATAATAGTTCTAAACAATCGCCATACAGAGGAATCATTTTTTCATGATGGAATTCATACATAAGTTCCTTAGATAGCTCGAGGACAGTAAAGCCAATATAATTAGGTTTATCATATTTAACTCTTAATTTATTTAGTTGTATTGCAACCAGCTCATCTTTAAAAATGGTAAGCGAATGAAAATTTGGTTGGGCGATAAGCGCTCTAGCACCTAACCTTTTACCAACGTTCTCCCATTTTGAGACAATGCGTACATCAAGTCTTTTGTCGACAGATTCCAAAGTTTTTCCTAGAATTGAATAAAAAATATAATCATGTCACTATAGTATAGTATGAAGTTGAATTAATTAAAAAAACCTACCAAAGACCGAATTATTCATCAGTTTAAAAAAATCCTTTTCAAAATCGTTGCAAGCGTTCGTCCGCATCGTTGTGTTTAGCTCAATATACGACTTCAGCCACGGCGACTGATTAAATCGAAGCACGCGATGTGTTTTCTCCAACACTAGACCATGTTTTAAAGCTTGCTGAAGATTTCGAATATGTATAACGTATTTCGATTTATCCATAACGTTTGGAATTAGCTTTGAGTTTTTTGTTGTAGCTTCTGGAGGGATTAAATTTTCAACACAAAACGGTAAATCACGATGGAGATCGTGTAAATGTTTAGGATATTTGAGATCCACCTCGAGAAAATAGCCTTCGTCGCTTGTAGATGATACGGCGTTGACATCAAATGCATCAACCTCACTTTTATCTAACCATCGAAAACCACCGGTTGGAAGATTTAGAGACATGGCGTATCCATACTTCAATGAAAAAAAGAAAAAAAAATAGGTGTTAAAAACATGTCTTATATCATATAAGTATTAATTATATAAGTATTATATAAGTATTAGCTTACTAGGTTATTTGCGTCCAAGTAAATAATATAATTGCTCAGCTTCTCAGGATCGTAATTGTCAAGATATTTATTGTTGGCAACAGCCCGATGCCCCGAACACTGCGCGATACCGCCACGTATACCTTTCTTAACAAAATGTAGCATATCTATATCTGTCAACAATTCCAATTGGATATGGGTATATTTCAGCATAGCGTCCCAGCTAAGGCCTGGGGCCGTATAGTATTGGAGCGGATCGAGCCCGTATGCTTCGTAACATACGTGACGAAAATTCTCAAAAACGTCAGCTAGAAGCAGGACATCGGTTTTCAAGTACAAATCGCTGTACTCGCCAAGCGTTTTACAGTCAAACGACGTCCAGACTTTCTTAGCCCGCTCATACTCTTCAGGCGTAATGTTAGAATCGGTCAATTTAGAGTGAAACTTCTCGATTGGTGGTAGTTCAGATTCTTCAAGTCTCTCCCAAGAATCTGTGTATTCATACGGATATACACCCTTAACAGTAACCTGATTAAAATGCTCATCTGCTGGAAAATTTCGTCTGGTAATGTGTTTTAATTCCGGTGGTAGATTTGAAGCTAACTTTTCCAAACTGGATGTCATAAAACGGAGTGAGTCGATGAAGCGAAGCTCGATGCCATTACCAATACGTTTGGAGAATGAAATGTATTTTTGCTTATTTTCGGGAATAACATTAATTTTACCATTATCAAGTCCTAAGGCTGGGACTATCAAGTGTCCATCGTAGTTTGACAGATTATGCAACACAACGGGTATAAACTTCGGAAGTTTATAATTAATATTACATTCATTATGCGCCGGGCCTCTGAATTTGCCGGTAAGATGGCAGTGATCTCTAACTCTATCTTCATCAAGTTTTCCGCTGCAGATGTGACATAGTGAACTCGTTTGAAATAATAATTCCTCTTCGTTAGATATACGCATAGGTTCAACGGTGTTCAACACTTTTGAGATATGTTCAGCTTCGGTATATATCATGCGCATAAACGTATCTGTACAGTTTTTACCGCGATATGAAACATATCGCGACTGACTCTCATCGAATGAGCAATGAATGTAGTATCCGTAACTATGCGCTTCGTGTAAATTTACATCCATCGTATAAGAATTATCTGGGCTGGGATTGCACGAGCTGATTGGTTTTAAAATTGCCTCAAAATCGGCATAAATCACATATAGAACATTAAGTTGCTTAGCATAATTTTTAAATTTAAGCATGTTTTCACCCTCTTTAGGCAGAATGACGCTCACGTGACCACAATCTTCGCGTTGATGGCGTTCTAATTTAGCACCGGTTTGAAAATTAGCTAAGCATCCATCGCAGATATTTTTAACCTCAGTGTGCTTAGAGAGTTGCGACGATAAAAGTTTTGACATGTTTTTTATCCAACAAAAATGTTCAAGTTGTCCGTCGGTAATGTACAGCAAATTAACATGTGTTGATAGACGCTTTTTCGTATGATGGAGTGGGACGACAATTTTAGACTTTCCATTTTCTCCCTCAATGCCCCAAACATTTACGCTAATTTTATTTAACCGTTCAAACTTGGAAATATCTTTTATTGATACAGGAAACTCGATGTCGGCAAAATTAAGTGTATCGGAATACTGTAAGTATTTAGATATTCTATTAGCATGATCCTTCGCCGGATATAGAGCTGATAATATAGCCCACTTAAAGCAGAATTCATCTGCATTTTGAAGATTTAAAACCGCATGCCGAGCTTTAATATCTTTAGGTAAATCTATATGCATTGATCCTCGTAGCGGCGCATATTTATTGATATTGAGCTCTAAGAAAAGCACTTTTTTCAACGACCAACCCGAACCTGCACCCTCAAATTCTTGGCTTTGAGTCCTTACTTCAGAAGTGAACTTTTCAAAAACATCCTTAATATTATCCGATATTGTTACTATGCGGTTCTTTGTGTTGAATGACTTTATATCGCTTATAGATTCATCATTAACATTCTTTTCATAAATAGCAAATAGTTCCACGTTTATTTTAACAGCATTATATTGATTAATATAACTGATAATTACATTTGAAAATTTGCGTTTTATTTCAGTCATAAAATCATCTATACACGCAAAATGGTTGGAATCAGATATTTGATAGCTAGCAATTCTAGATTTGAAAGCTGTTTGCAAAATACGTATATTCGAGTCGTTGTTAAAAGAATCGCAAGCTATAAAATTAGCTTTGTGCGCTTTGCTACGCATATGTGCGAACATATTTTTTACAAATATATTACAAATCTCACATAATTTATCATTATCAGCATTTTGTGTGAGAGAAGTACATTTTATATTTTCACTGTTACAAGTTTCTTCCTGTTTAAGTACTTTACATTTTTTATTGGATTCGGAGTTGAAGTTGAGCAAAGTTTTACGTTTTAAAAATGTCAAGCAAGAATGTTCTGCAAGCCCATCTGACATTAAAATGCCCCATTTTTCACAAAGATGATTATAGTTGTAAAGTTTTCCGCACACTTTTTTGTGCCTGAAGAGACTCTCATAATGTGAGAACAATTTGTCACAATTTCCACATTTAAACATTTTAAATTCTGAAAAAATAGAAAAAAATAGAAAATAAATCTTAGTTGATATTATGTGTTAAAATTTAAAAAAAAGCAGCCACGTAAAAGTAATTAATTTGTCTAAAAAATCATAATTTGTACAAATCTAATTTTTCTCTGGACATCGAAAAGCTTCGTTCTTTAAAAAATCAATTTAAGGATGATTTGTCGATACAATCGGAAACAAAAGTTAATAACATTTTGATATTAAGTTTTCTAAAAGAATAAAATTTAGTGATCATTTTAATAATATTAACATATAAATCTCAATATTGTTATTATATTATTTATTTTTATTATGAAAGGAAAAATAATGTTTTTATTTTTAGCAGTTTTATTTATCAACTTTACAATTATTATCAAAATTATATTTACCCCTGTTATGACTGTCGTCATAGCGCGTATTCGCCATCTTTTTTAACTTCTGACACTTAAGATCATAGATCTTTAAATATTGGTATAGATTGGTCAAACAACGATTTACGCAATGTCAACAAATATAAGTGAAAATTGTAAAATAACTATTGTTTGTGACTGTACCTTGAATTTAAATTTAAAAAAAATAAAAAACTTTTAATTTTTTGTCACTGATCATCGTCACAAATCATTCCAAAAATTGTAAATTTCCAATTTAATTCTATTTTATTTAATGATTAAAATAATTCTTGTTTTTTTATTCAGGAAAGCGTTACAACACCGCACCATTTTAATAGTTGGTATTATCCAATTTTAGAAAAACCCTTACAGACAATATCGATGGAAAGGAAAAATTGTCAGCAAGAAAATTTATTTACAACAACGTAAACAAACTGAATTACCACAGAAACGTAAACTTGATGTTTGCGACGTTACCACTTTTTCTTGTAATTCATACTGCTTATTCAATAATACGGCAAATATCACTCATTTTTATTATTTTTTCTGTGTAAATAATATTGAAACTATCAATTATTAATCGCTTTTATGTTTCTTGGATATTCTATCTATTGATTTGAAATTTTTGGAATTTTTTCACATCATAATTTCATTATTTTTTTTTTCATTTAAATAGGTCTGATAGCATGTTTTCTATTTAACTACGTGTTAATTTTGTTGCAACTAATAAATGTTATAACTTTTCAACGGGCTTGTAAAATAATTAATATTTTCGGTAGAAAATGTTAAATGTTTCAATTTTTACCGTATAAAGTTATTTACATTACAAACAAGTTTTATTAAACCGGATGTATTTGAAGAATATTTTACATACAGGAGGGTTCTCAATATTTGTCTCATTACAGCTAAAACGTTTTTGGTCGCTGTCTAATGAAATTAACATTAACAAAAACTATTTTTTTTCAACTTTGTAATACTATAAAAAATTAAAGAGTTCTTTATGTTTATATAATGGTTGCGGTTTAAAACTTATTATGCGCTACGCGCTAGCCAATTATGGTAATATAATTGCATAATTTAATAGATAATAAATTTGGTACTTACTTCAGTATTAATACAAAAAAACTTTGAAGCAAAAAAAACGTTTACTGAACACTGACCTCGTGCACAATAATCTGATGTTGGCAAATGGGTTACGGTCCGTTTTTTATAAACGTAAAAAAAAACCCTTTCCCTCTCGTTATTGAAACCTTGCTAGGGGGAGGTTTGTTTTTTTCAGCATTCATGACCCCAATTCGCTCATAGAGACCAACTTTCCATTAAATCGGGGTTAATATTGTTATTTTTTCATTTTTTATCAACTTGTTTTTATTATGCATCAATATTTTATTGTCATTACAATGTCTTACATCTGTAAAGGTGCCTTCACACTAGGAAGGCGGCATTACACATATACGTAAAACTTTAATGTATAACTTCTCTCTAAAGCTATAGTTTTTTAATATATCTTTTTTTAGTTCCGCGGTCACGCGGTGAAAAATAAGGCGAGATCCTCAACTTTTTACTTTGAAGTTTAACTTGGATATGCTTTACACAAAAAACACAGATTGAAATAATATTCAATTTAAAAAAAGATGTTATTATTTTAAACAGGGTAATTTAAAAAAAATATGTAATATAGGCTTGCATTACAAAAAAATGTTGAGATTTAAAAAAAACATTAAAATAACAAAAGACATAACAAATTATCAGATAGATTTGTAATTACCACCCCCGCATACAATTAGTTCTGTAGCTAATTCTATGGATAACCTACGTAAATTTAGGATAAACTATAGTTTTGTGTTGAATTGTTAATTTAATGTAATTAGTGTAAAAACAGCTTAACTAAATACATACATACCATTTAATATCTAGGTGCGGCTTTTTTATTTGTTTACAAAATATAATATACCAGTGTCGCATTTTTATTTTGAGAGTGCTATACGTTTGAAAAATTATTTATTCACAATGTCGCTTACGGGATTCAAACCCAGGATCTCTCGATTACGTGTCGGTTAAAAATATCTTGTTACTCTTCAGTTACTACAAGAGACACTGTAAATAATTTCATATAACACAATGTATGCTGGAACATCCGTTTGATTATTAAAATGTGGTTGAATGTGTGTATTAAAATCCTTATACACCCGCCTATGACTTATCATATGATGCGATTTAATCTCTTAAAACCGTATAAAAGAGGCTGACCAGCGTATATGCTACTTCATTAACTTATAGTTTTTTAAATGGTGGAACCGTCGTAATAATTAAATAAAAAACTGGTAAGAATTTTATTATTATTTTTAACTGCTAATTTTATTTATCTGTTTTTTTAAATTTATTTTAGTATTAAGAGTGTCCTTTCAATACCCACATCCGATGGTAGTACAGCTTTCTGGAAAGTCATTATAAACTTTTTTTCATCGTATTTTTTTTTCTTTTTGATAATTTAGTAACAACCTCGTGTCCTAATTTTTTAATACAATTTGCACATTGTGAAAATTATTCTTTGTTTATACAATTCTTTAAAAAAATTCCATTTTATACAATTTATTGTATGTATAAGCGAGGATTGCCGCTATAAGCATATTCATGGAGGGGAGGAAATGCCCTTCCAAGCCAAAAATATCTTTTTTTATTTTTTCTAAATTTGTATAATTTAACGTTATTCCTTTTACTTTTATTACGGAAAAATATACGTTATTCCTTTTACTTTTATTACGGAAAAATATATCTTTTTTTATTTTTTCCAACCTTAAAAACTTTGACTTGCAAACTTCTATGTTTTTGCGAAGAGCCATATTGCAAACTTCTATATTACTGCGAACAGTTATATTGCAAACTTCTATATTACTGCGAAGAGCTATAAACGAGTTTTCTTTAATACATGACTGACTGTCAACTCAACCACCTTCTGGTGGTAGCTCAAACATCGTCCTTACATTATCGATTGTTAAATCATTATTTACGGTTACTTTTCTCAGTTCATCATTCGAATCTCTCATCTCACCTGTGCTTAACGCCGAATAAAGAATTGTATCTCATCTGAGCGTCTATAATCTACAATCTCTCTCTCTCTCTCTCTCTCTCTCTCTCTCTCACCTGTGCTTAACGCCGAATAAGAATTATTGTATCTCTCTCTCTCACCTGTGCTTAACGCCGAATAATAAGAATTGTATCTCATCTCACAAAACTACACAAAAATAGGAAATCCATTTAAAATAGAACATAAAATTCCTCGCAACTCCGCACATAAAATTCCCCGCAACTGCACAAGTTGCGGACTCAAAATATGATTAAGAATTTCGTTTAAATTAAAAGCGAGTTCTTTTTTGTATTAGAGTTCGTTATTTGTGTAAAAATCAACGTTGGACTGGAAGACGTGAGGCAGACCTAGTAGTACATGTCGAAAAGCGAGTGTGTGAAGTGATATATTATTCAATTGAACTACGAATGGCAATTTTGACTATTATACCTATTTTTTGTTAATTTTAACTGTTTTAACAAGACATAATGTCTATCGACGCCGCCACTGGTGTCAGCTCAGTCATTGAGCATACGATGACTGCCGACGACAGTCGAATACCACAAGTGTGGGAAGTCGTCGACAATGCGTAATACAAATGTATTTTATAATTTCATGTGTGATTGTATAATACAAACCCACAGACTTAATAGTTTGTTTTGTGAATAAATTTCGATGAAATAGTTTGTTTTGTGAATAAATTTCGATGAATAAATTACTACATTAATTATTTTTTGTAACGAACCCAACCTGTTACAAGTAATTATTATAATTACTGATTGTCGGATGAAAATGAATTATTAATTGAATGTGAGTATTAATATACTAAAACGGTTTGTTTTATTTTTTTTCAGATTTTTGATCTATGCGATGGGTGTTGGTTAGAAGATACTCTTATATGCTGTTTGCATGCAATTCTTATTTTCGGCGTAGTTTGAGCGCCTATTGTATATTATTATTTTATTATTTTATGTTAATTATTATTTTAATGTTTAAAAAATGTAATATAAATAAAAAAGATATATTTTTCCGTAATAAAAGTAAAAGGAATAACGTTAACGTTAAATTATACAAATTTAGAAAAAATAAAAAAAGTACTTTAAAAATGTTATTATTCATTTCCAACCACCTCTCCTATTTACATAATATGAAATCTAAATAAAATTCAAAACAAAAAAACTATGTTGACAATATATTTTTTATTTACTTAGAATCATGATGGAAAGATTTAAAAGTTCCAACACTAACGACGCGTACGATATCGGATTAACTATTTTGAGTCGGATAAAAATAAATATCAGATAATATTCCAGTTTTATAAACCACACCGGCTGTCGCATCATGAAAATAAAATAACAAGTATAGAGGAATGAAAGGTTATACATCATTTTTTCAGCCACTGTAGCTGCTGACTCGTTAAGAAGATACTATAGTTCAGTTGACAAGGATGGGGAAAGTTTGAGTAGCAGTGACTCAAATAGTGAGTCAGAAATAAATGATCTTATTGATTTTGCTAGAAAGTTTAAATTACATTTTAGATTCATGAATCCAGTTGTCGGAGCTCAAACACCGTTTTAATTGCATGTTATGTATTTTGTAGACGTAATCTAACCTTTATTGTAATAAAATAAACAAACTTTATGTTTGAACAATTATGCAAGTTATTTGTTATTTCAGGTTTATTATTGAGTAGTAATTAATTTAATTTCTCAGCGTTTAGCTATTGACAAATAACAGCTCATTGCAGTTTTATAGCATAGTACGTGAGTGATGTATTGTAAAAGTGAACAGTTTGGAGAGGTGCAAAGCTAACAAATTAATAAAACTTATTGCGAGGACAATATTATTATAGAAGTAATATTCTTTTATCTAACCTCTAGAATTTATTCCTGTCTGAACCTATAAAAAGCTACTAGGAAGATTTTTATAATAATATGATGTTTTAAAATAAAATAACAAGGCACCGCAGAATTAAAACACCCTGTAACCACATTTTTGCTTGTATTCAATCAACCTTAAATGATCAGCTGTAGAAGCGACGTGTTTTATATATACATGTTTTAACGACGCTTCGACAACACGTTGTCATGGCTCAGTGGTACAGTGTCGGACGGTCGACCTAAGAGTCCCGGGTTCGAAAACACACTGGCTCTGGCATGAAAAAAAAGCTGTGCGGGCTGCCTACGTTGTAGGCGATTAAAATATCGAAGACATCGCTCTAGCTCATGTATTGCAGATTGCATACCTACCTGGGGTTATCTTTTGCAATAAACTACAATATACCATTCAAACGCATCAGTAAAAAAATAACCCCGTTGCAACGTCTCGACGAACTCTTGTCGTCGGATGGGGGGCGGAAGAGGGGGCGGTGGGGTAGGGGGGCTATTAACGAAGAACGTCGAGAGAGTCGTCGTTGACGACACTGAGGCATGCAAATATTGCACAAATTATTAAAAAGTGGTGGGGGCAAAAATGGGCGATTCTGCGACCTGAAACGTCATCAAATCGGTTGGTCCAGGACCTACCTATACCCATCTACTAGTTTCCGATAGGCATTTCAAATATAGGTGCTGATAGGCATTTCAGATGTAGTTTTCGATAGGCATTTCAAAAATAGGTGCCGATAGGCATTTCAGATATAGGTGCCGATAGTCATTTCAGATATAGTTGCCAATTGGCATTTAAAAAATAGGTGCCGATAGGCATTTCAGATATAGAACCCGATAGGCATTTCAAATATAGGTGCCGATAGGCATTGCAGATATAGTTGCCGATAGGCATTTCAAATATAGGTGCTGATAGGCATTTTAGATGTAGTTTCCGATAGGCATTTCAAAAATTGATGCCGATAGGCATTTCGGATATAGGTGCCGATAGGCATTTCAGATATAGTTGCCGATTGGCATTTTATTAACAGGTGCCGATAAGCATTTCAGATATAGAAGCCGATAGGTATTTCAAATATAGGTGTCGATAGGCATTTCAGATATGGTGGCCAATAGGCATTTCAAATATAGGAGCAGATAGGCATTTCCGATGTAGTTTCCGAAAGGCATTTCAAAAATATATGTCGATAGGCATTTCAGATATAGGTGCCAATAGGCATTTCAGATATAGTTGCCGATTGGTATTTTAAGAATAGGTGCCGATAGGCATTTCAGATATAGAAGCCGATAGGCATTTCAAATATAGGTGCCGATAGGCATTCCAGATATGGTTGCCGATAGGCATTTCAAATATAAGTGCTAATAATCATTTCAGATGTAGTTTCCGATAGGCATTTCAAAAATAGGTATCGATAGGCATTTCAGATATAGGTGCCGATAGGCATTTCAGATATAGTTGCCAATTGGCATTTTAAAAATAGGTGTCGATAGGCATTTCAGATATAGAACCCGACAGACATTTCAAATATAGGTGCCGATAGGCATTCCAGATATGGTTGCCGATAGGCATTTCAAATATAGGTGCTGATAGGCATTTCAGATGGAGTTTCCGATAGGCATTTCAAAACTTGGTGCCGATAGGCATTTCAGTTATAGGTGCCGATAGGCATTTCAGATATAGTTGCCGATTGGCATTTTAAAAATAGGTGCCGATAGGCATTTTAGATATAGAAGCCGATAGGTATTTCAAATACAGGTGTGGATAGGCATTTCAGATATGGTTGCCGATAGGCATTTCAAATATAGGTGCTGATAGTCATTTCAGATGTTGTTTCCGATAGGCATTTCAAAAATAGGTTCCGATAGGCATTTCAATTATAGGTGCTGATAGGCATTTCAGATATACTTTCCGATTGGCATTTTAAAAATAGGTGCCGATAGGCATTTTAGATGTAGTATCCGATAGGCATTTCAAAAATAGGTGCCGATAGCCATTTCAGATATAGGTGCCGATAGGCATATCAGATATAGTTGCCGATAGGTATTTAAAATATAGGTGCCGATAGGCATTTAAAATATAGGTGTCGATCGGCATTTCAGATATAAACGCCGTAGGGCATTTCAGATATAGGTGCCGATAGGCAATTCTGATCTGGTTGCCGATAGGCATTTCAAATATAAATGCTGATAGGCATTTCAGATGTAGTTTTCGATAGGCATTTCAAAAATAGGTGCCGATAGGCATTTGAGATATAGGTGCCGATAGGCACTTCAGATATAGTTGCCGATTGGCATTTTAAAAATAGGTGCCGATAGGCATTTTAGATATAGAAGCCGATAGGCATTTCAAATATAGGCGCCGATAGGCATTCCAGATATGGTTGCCGATAGGCATTTCAAATATTGGTGCTGATAGGCATTTCAGATGTAGTTTCCGATAGGCATTTCAAAAATAGGTGCCGATAGGCATTTCAGATATAGGTGCCGATTGGCATTTCAGATATAGTTGCCGATTGGCATTTTAAAAATAAGTGCCGATAGGCATTTCAGTTATAGAAGCCGATAGGGATTTCAAATATAGTTGTCGATAGCTATTTCAGATATGGTTGCCGATAAGCATTTCAAATAAAGGTGCTGATAGGCATTTCAGATGTAGTTTCCGATAGGCATTTCAAAAATAGGTGCCGATAGGCATTTCAGATATAGGTGCCGATAGGCATTTCAGATATAGTTGCCGATTGGCATTTTAAAAATAGGTGTCGATAGACATTTCAGATATAGAAGCCGATAGGCATTTCAAATATAGGTGCCGATAGGCATTCCAGATATGGTTGCCGATAGGCAATTCAAATATAGGTGCCGAAAGCATTCCAGATATGGTTGCCGATAGGCATTTCAAATATAGGTGCTGATAGGCATTTTAGATGGAGTTTCCGATAGGCATTTCAAAAATAGTTGCCGATAGGCATTTCAGATATAGGTGCCGATAGGCATTTCAGATATAGTTGCCGATTGGTATTTTAAAAATAGGTGCCGATAGGCATTTCAGATATAGAAGCCGATAGGCATTTCAAATATAGGTGCCGATAGGCATTCAAGATATGGTTGCCGATAGGCATTTCAAATATAAGTGCTGATTATCATTCCAGATGTAGTTTCCGATAGGCATTTCAAAAATAGGTACCGATATGCATTTCAGATATAGGTGCCGATAGGCATTTCAGATATAGTTGCCAATTGGCATTTTAAAAATAGGTGTCGATAGGCATTTCAGATATAAGTGCCGATAGGCATTTCAGACATAGTTGCCAATTGGCATTTTAAAAATAGGTGTCGATAGGCATTTCAGATATAGGTGCCGATTGGCATTTCAGATATAGTTGCCGATTGGCATTTTAAAAATAAGTGCCGATAGGCATTTCAGATATATAAGCCGATAGGCATTTCAGATGTAGTTGCCGATTGGCATTTTAAAAATAGGTGCCGATAGGCATTTTAGATATTGAAGCTGATAGGTATTTCAAATATAGGTGTGGATAGGCATTTCAGATATGGTTGCCGATAGGCATTTCAAATATAGGTGCTGATAGTCATTTCAGATGTAGTTTCCGATAGGCATTTCAAAAATAGGTTCCGATAGGCATTTTAGATATAGGTGCCGATAGGCATTTCAGATATACTTACCGATTGGCATTTTAAAAATAGGTGCCGGTAGGCATTTTAGATATAGAAGCCGATAGGTATTTCAAATATAGGTGTGGATAGGCATTTCAGATATGGTTGCCGATAGGCATTTCAAATATAGGTGCTGATAGTCATTTCAGATGGAGTTTCCGATAGGCATTTCAAAAATAGGTTCCGATAGGCATTTTAGATATAGGTGCCGATAGGCATTTCAGATATACTTAAAGATTGGCATTTCAAAAATAATTGCCGATAGGCATTTCAGATATAGGTGCCGATAGGCATATCAGATATAGTTGCCGATAGGCATTTAAAATATGTGCCGATAGGCATTTCAAATATAGGTGTCGACCGGCGTTTCAGATATAAATGCCGAAAGGCATTTCAGATATAGGTGCCGATAGGAATTTCTGATGTGGTTGCCGATAGGCAATTCAAATATAGGTGCTGATAGGCATTTCAGATGTAGTTTTCGATAGGCATTTCAAAAATAGGTGCCGATAGGCATTTCAGATATAGGTGCCGACAGGCACTTCAGATATAGTTGCCGATTGGCATTTTAAAAATAGGCGCCGATAGGTATTTCAGATATAGAAGCCGATAGGCATTTCAAATATAGGCGCCGATAGGCATTCCAGATATGGTTGCCGATAGGCATTTCAAATATAGGTGCTGTTAGGAATTTCAGATGTAGTTTCCGATAGGCATTTCAAAAATAGGTGCCGATAGGCATTTCAGATATAGGTGCCGATAGGCATTTCAGATATAGTTGCCGATTGGCATTTTAAAAATAGGTGCCGATAGGCATTTCAGATATAGAAGCCGATAGGCATTTCAAATATAGGTGCCGATAGGCATTCCAGATATTGTTGCCGATAGGCATTTCAAATATAGGTGCTGATAGGCATTTCAGATGTAGTTTCCGATAGGCATTTCAAAAATAGGTGCCGATAGGCATTTCAGATATAGGTGCCGATAGGCATTTCAGATATAGTTGCCGATTGGGATTTTAAAAATAGGTGCCGATAGGCATTTCAGATATATAAGCCGATAGGCATTTCAAATATAGGTGCCGATGAGCATTCCAGATATGGTTGCCGATAGGCATTTCAAATATAGGTGCTGATAGGCATTTCAGATGTAGTTTCCGATAGGCATTTTAAAAATTGGTGTCGATAGGCATTTCAGATATAGAAGCCGATAGGCATTTCAAATATAGGTGCCGATAGGCATTCCAGATATGGTTGCCGATAGGCATTTCAAATAGAGGTGCTGATAGGCATTCCGGATGTAGTTTCCGATAGGCATTTCAAAAAATGGTGCCGATAGGCATTTCAGATATAGGTGCCGATAGGCATTTCAGATATAGTTACCGATTGGCATTTTAAAAATAGGTACCGATAGGCATTTCAGATATAGAAGCCGATAGGTATTTCAAATATAGGTGCCGATGAGCATTCCAGATATGGTTGCCGATAGCCATTTCAAATATAGGTGCTGATAGGCATTTCAGATGTAGTTTCCGATTGGCATTTCAAAAATTGGTGCCGATAGGCATTTCAGATATAGGTGCCGATAGGCATTTCAGATATAGTTGCCGATTGGCATTTTAAAAATAGGTGCCGATAGGCATTTCAGATATAGAAGCCGATAGAGATTTTAAATATAGTTGTCGATAGGCATTTCAGATATGGTTGCCGATAAGCATTTCAAATATAGGTGCTGATAGGCATTTCAGATGTAGTTTCCGATAGGCATTTCAAAAATAGTTGCCGATAGGCATTTCAGATATAGGTGCCGATAGGCATTTCAGATATAGTTGCCGATTGGCATTTTAAAAATAGGTGCCGATAGGCATTTCAGATATATAAGCCGATAGGCATTTCAAATATAGGTGCCGATGAGCATTCCAGATATGGTTGCCGATAGGCATTTCAAATATATGTGCTGATAGGCATTTCAGATGTAGTTTCCGATAGGCATTTTAAAAATTGGTGTCGATAGGCATTTCAGATATAGAAGCCGATAGGCATTTCAAATATAGGTGCCGATAGGCATTCCAGATATGGTAGCCGATAGGCATTTCAAATATAGGTGCTGATAGGCATTCCGGATGTAGTTTCCGATAGGCATTTCAAAAAATGGTGCCGATAGGCATTTCAAAAAATGGTGCCGATAGGCATTTCAGATTTAGGTGCCGATAGGCATTTCAGATATAGTTACCGATTGGCATTTTAAAAATAGGTACCGATAGGCATTTCAGATATAGAAGCCGATAGGTATTTCAAATATAGGTGTCGATAGGCATTTCAGATATGGTTGCCGATAGGCATTTCAAATATAGGTGCTGATAGGCATTTCAGATGTAGTTTCCGATAGGCATTTCAAAAATAGGTGCCAATAGGCATTTCAGATATAGGTGCCGATAGGCATTTCAGATATAGTTGCCGATTGGCATTTTAAAAATAGGTGCCGATAGGCATTTCAGATATAGAAGCCGATAGGCATTTCAAATATAGGTGCCGATAGGCATTCCAGATATTGTTGCCGATAGGCATTTCAAATATAGGTGCTGATAGGCATTTCAGATGTAGTTTCCGATAGGCATTTCAAATATAGGTGCTGATAGGCATTTCAGATGTAGTTTCCGATAGGCATTTCAAAAATTGTTGCCGATAGGCATTTCGGATATAGGTGCCGATAGGCATTTCAGATATAGTTGCCGATTGGCATTTTAAAAACAGGTGCCGATAGGCATTTCAGATATAGAAGCCGATAGGTATTTCAAATATAGGTGTCGATAGGCATTTCAGATATGGTTGCCGAAATGGCATTTCAAATATAGGAGCAGATAGGCATTTCAGATGTAGTTTCCGAAAGGCATTTCAAAAATATATGCCGATAGGCATTTCAGATATAGGTGCCGATAGGCATTTCAGATATAGTTGCCGATTGGTATTTTAAAAATAGGTGCCGATAGGCATTTCAGATATAGAAGCCGATAGGCATTTCAAATATAGGTGCCGATAGGCATTTTAGATATGGTTGCCGATAGGCATTTCAAATATAAGTGCTGATAATCATTTCAGATGTAGTTTCCGATAGGCATTTCAAAAATAGGTAAGGATAGGCATCTCAGATATAGGTGCCGATAGGCATTTCAGATATAGTTGCCAATTGGCATTTTAAAAATAGGTGTCGATAGGCATTTCAGATATAGAACCCGATAGGCATTTCAAATATAGGTGCCGATAGGCATTCCAGATATGGTTGCCGATAGGCATTTCAAATATAGGTGCTGATAGGCATTTCAGATGTAGTTTCCGATAGGCATTTTAAAAATTGGTGCCGATAGGCATTTCAAAAAATGGTGCCGATAGGCATTTCAGATTTAGGTGCCGATAGGCATTTCAGATATAGTTACCGATTGGCATTTTAAAAATAGGTACCGATAGGCATTTCAGATATAGAAGCCGATAGGTATTTCAAATATAGGTGTCGATAGGCATTTCAGATATGGTTGCCGATAATAATTTCAAATATAGGTGCTGATAGGCATTTCAGATGTAGTTTCCGATAGGCATTTCAAAAATAGGTGCCAATAGGCATTTCAGATATAGGTGCCGATAGGCATTTCAGATATAGTTGCCGATTGGCATTTTAAAAATAGGTGCCGATAGACATTTCAGATATAGAAGCCGATAGGCATTTCAAATATAGGTGCCGATAGGCATTCCAGATATGGTTGCCGATAGGCATTTCAAATATAGGTGCTGATAGGCATTTCAGATGTAGTTTCCGATAGGCATTTCAAATATAGGTGCTGATAGGTATTTCAGATGTAGTTTCCGATAGGCATTTCAAAAATTGATGCCGATAGGCATTTCGGATATAGGTGCCGATAGGCATTTCAGATATAGTTGCCGATTGGCATTTTAAAAACAGGTGCCGATAGGCATTTCAGATATAGAAGCCGATAGGTATTTCAAATATAGGTGTCGATAGGCATTTCAGATATGGTTGCCGATAGGCATTTCAAATATAGGAGCAGATAGGCATTTCAGATGTAGTTTCCGAAAGGCATTTCAAAAATATATGCCGATAGGCATTTCAGATATAGGTGCCGATAGGCATTTCAGATATAGTTGCCGATTGGTATTTTAAAAATAGGTGCCGATAGGCATTTCAGATATAGAAGCCGATAGGCATTTCAAATATAGTTGCCGATAGGCATTCCAGATATGGTTGCCGATAGGCATTTCAAATATAAGTGCTGATAATCATTTTAGATGTAGTTTCCGATAGGCATTTCAAAAATAGGTAAGGATAGGCATCTCAGATATAGGTGCCGATAGGCATTTCAGATATAGTTGCCAATTGGCATTTTAAAAATAGGTGTCGATAGGCATTTCAAATATAGAACCCGATAGGCATTTCAAATATAGGTGCCGATAGGCATTCCAGATATGGTTGCCGATAGGCATTTCAAATATAGGTGCTGATAGGCATTTCAGATGGAGTTTCCGATAGGCATTTCAAAAGTTGGTGCCGAAAGGCATTTCAGATATAGGTGCCGATAGGCATTTCAGATATAGTTGCCGATTGGCATTTTAAAAATAGGTACCGATAGGCATTTCAGATATAGGTGCCGATAGGCATTTCAGATATAGTTGCCGATTGGCATTTCAAAAATAGGTACCGATAGGCATTTCAGATATAGGTGCCGATAGGCATTTCAGATATAGAACCCGATAGGCATTTCAAATATAGGTGCCGATAGGCATTCCAGATATGGTTGCCGATAGGCATTTCAAATATAAGTGCTGATAATCATTTCAGATGTAGTTTCCGATAGGCATTTCAAAAATAGGTACCGGTAGGCATCTCAGATATAGGTGCCGATAGGCATTTCAGATATAGAACCCGATAGGCATTTCAAATATAGGTGCCGATAGGCATTCCAGATATGTTTGCCGATAGGAATTTCAAATAAAGGTGCTGATAGGCATTTCAGATCTAGTTTCCGATAGGCATTTCAAATATAGGTGCTGATAGGCATTTCAGATGTAGTTTTCGATAGGCATTTCAAAAATAGGTGCCGATAGGCATTTCAGATATAGGT
This sequence comes from Venustoraphidia nigricollis, assembly GCA_034508555.1. Lineage (NCBI taxonomy): Eukaryota > Metazoa > Arthropoda > Insecta > Raphidioptera > Raphidiidae > Venustoraphidia > Venustoraphidia nigricollis. The sequence continues at coordinate 116,772 of JAVRKA010000344.1, forward strand.
GCCGATAGTCATTTCAGATATAGTTGCCAATTGGCATTTAAAAAATAGGTGCCGATAGGCATTTCAGATATAGAACCCGATAGGCATTTCAAATATAGGTGCCGATAGGCATTGCAGATATAGTTGCCGATAGGCATTTCAAATATAGGTGCTGATAGGCATTTTAGATGTAGTTTCCGATAGGCATTTCAAAAATTGATGCCGATAGGCATTTCGGATATAGGTGCCGATAGGCATTTCAGATATAGTTGCCGATTGGCATTTTAATAACAGGTGCCGATAGGCATTTCAGATATAGAAGCCGATAGGTATTTCAAATATAGGTGTCGATAGGCATTTCAGATATAGTTGCCAATTAGCATTTTAAAAATAGGTGTCGATAGGCATTTCAGATAATGAACCCGATAGGCATTTCAAATATAGGTGCCGATAGGCATTCCAGATATGGTTGCCGATAGGCATTTCAAATATAGGTGCTGAGAGGCATTTAAGATGGAGTTTCCGATAGGCATTTCAAAAGTTGGTGCCGAAAGGCATTTCAGATATAGGTGCCGATAGGCATTTCAGATATAGTTGCCGATTGGCATTTTAAAAATAGGTGCCGACAGGCATTTTAGATATAGAAGCCGATAGGTATTTCAAATACAGGTGTGGATAGGCATTTCGGATATGTTTGCCGATAGGCATTTCCAATATAGGTGCTGATAGTCATTTCAGATGTTGTTTCCGATAGGCATTTCAAAAATAGGTTCCAATAGGCATTTCAATTATAGGTGCCGATAGGCATTTCAGATATACTTTCCGATTGGCATTTTAAAAATAGGTGCCTGTAGGCATTTTAGATGTAGTTTCCGATAGGCATTTCAAAAATAGGTGCTGATAGGCATTTCAGATATAGGTGCCGATAGGCATATCAGATATAGTTGCCGATAGGCATTTAAAATATAGGTGCCGATAGGCATTTCAAATATAGGTGTCGATCGGCATTTCAGATATAAATGCCGTAGGGCATTTCAGATATAGGTGCCGATAGGCATTTCTGATGTGGTTGCCGATAGGCATTTCAAATATAAATGCTGATAGGCATTTCAGATGTAATTTTCGATAGGCATTTCAAAAATAGGTGCCGATAGGCATTTGAGATATAGGTGCCGATAGGCACTTCAGATATAGTTGCTGATTGGCATTGGTAAAATAGGTGCCGATAGGCATTTGAGATATAGAAGCCGATAGGCATTTCAAATATAGGCGCCGATAGGCATTCCAGATATGGATGCCGATAGGCATTTCAAATATAGGTGCTGATAGGCATTTCAGATGTAGTTTCCGATAGGCATTTCAAAAATAGGTGCCGATAGGCATTTCAGATATAGGTGCTGATTGGCATTTCAGATATAGTTGCCGATTGGCATTTTAAAAATAGGTGCCGATAGGCATTTCAGATATAGAAGCCTAAAGGGATTTCAAATATAGGTGTCGATAGGCATTTCAGATATGGTTGCCGATAGGCATTTCAAATATAGGTGCTGATAGGCATTTCAGATGTAGTTTCCGATAGGCATTTCAAAAATAGGAGCCGATAGGCATTTCAGATATAGGTGCCGATAGGCATTTCAGATATAGTTTCCGATTGGCATTTTAAAAATAGGTGCCGATAGGCATTTCAGATATAGAAGCCGAAAGGCATTTCAAATATAGGTGCCGATAGGCATTCCAGATATGGTTGCCGATAGGCATTTCAAATATAGGTGCTGATAGGCATTTCAGATGTAGTTTCCGATAGGCATTTCAAATATAGGTGCTGATAGGCATTTCAGATATAGGTGCCGATAGGCATTTCAGATATAGTTGCCAATTGGCATTTTAAAAATAGGTGTCGATAGGCATTTCAGATATAGAACCCGATAGGCATTTCAAATATAGGTGCCGATAGGCATTCCGGATATGTTTGCCGATAGAAATTTCAAATAAAGGTGCTGATCGGCACTTCAGATCTAGTTTCCGATAGGCATTTTAAATATAGGTGCTGATAGGCATTTCAGATGTAGTTTTCGATAGGCATTTCAAAAATAGGTGCCGATAGGCATTTCAGATATAGGTGCTGATAGTCATTTCAGATATAGTTGCCAATTGGCATTTAAAAAATAGGTGCCGATAGGCATTTCAGATATAGAACCCGATAGGCATTTCAAATATAGGTGCCGATAGGCATTGCAGATATAGTTGCCGATAGGCATTTCAAATATAGGTGCTGATAGGCATTTTAGATGTAGTTTCCGATAGGCATTTCAAAAATTGATGCCGATAGGCATTTCGGATATAAGTGCCGATAGGCATTTCAGATATAGTTGCCGATTGGCATTTTAATAACAGGTGCCGATAGGCATTTCAGATATAGAAGCCGATAGGTATTTCAAATATAGGTGTCGATAGGCATTTCAGATATGGTTGCCAATAGGCATTTTAAAAATAGGTGTCGATAGGCATTTCAGATATAGAACCCGATAGGCATTTCAAATATAGGTGCCGATAGGCATTCCAGATATGGTTGCCGATAGGCATTTCAAATCTAGGTGCTGATAGGCATTTCAGATGTAGTTTCCGATAGGCATTTTAAAAATCGGTGTCGATAGGCATTTCAGATATAGAAGCCGATAGGCATTTCAAATATAGGTGCCGATAGGCATTCCAGATATGGTTGCCGATAGGCATTTCAAATATAGGTGCTGATAGGCATTCCGGATGTAGTTTCCGATAGGCATTTCAAAAAATGATGCCGATAGGCATTTCAAAAAATGGTGCCGATAGGCATTTCAGATTTAGGTGCCGATAGGCATTTCAGATATAGTTACCGATTGGCATTTTAAAAATAGGTACCGATAGGCATTTCAGATATAGAAGCCGATAGGTATTTCAAATATAGGTGTCGATAGGCATTTCAGATATGGTTGCCGATAGGCATTTCAAATATAGGTGCTGATAGGCATTTCAGATGTAGTTTCCGATAGGCATTTCAAAAATAGGTGCCAATAGGCATTTCAGATATAGGTGCCGATAGGCATTTAAGATATAGTTGCCGATTGGCATTTTAAAAATAGGTGCCGATAGGCATTTCAGATATAGAAGCCGATAGGCATTATAAATATAGGTGCCGATAGGCATTCTAGATATGGTTGCCGATAGGCATTTCAAATATAGGTGCTGATAGGCATTTCAGATGTAGTTTCCGATAGGCATTTCAAATATAGGTGCTGATAGGCATTTCAGATGTAGTTTCCGATAGGCATTTCAAAAATTGATGCCGATAGGCATTTCGGATATAGGTGCCGATAGGCATTTCAGATATAGTTGCCGATTGGCATTTTAAAAACAGGTGCCGATAGGCATTTCAGATATAGAAGCCGATAGGTATTTCAAATATAGGTGTCGATAAGCATTTCAGATATGGTTGCCGATAGGCATTTCAAATATAGGAGCAGATAGGCATTTCAGATGTAGTTTCCGAAAGGCATTTCAAAAATATATGCCGATAGGCATTTCAGATATAGGTGCCGATAGGCATTTCAGATATAGTTGCCGATTGGTATTTTAAAAATAGGTGCCGATAGGCATTTCAGATATAGAAGCCGATAGGCATTTCAAATATAGGTGCCGATAGGCATTCCAGATATGGTTGCCGATAGGCATTTCAAATATAAGTGCTGATAATCATTTCAGATGTAGTTTCCGATAGGCATTTCAAAAATAGGTAAGGATAGGCATCTCAGATATAGGTGCCGATAGGCATTTCAGATATAGTTGCTAATTGGCATTTTAAAAATAGGTGTCGATAGGCATTTCAGATATAGAACCCGATAGGCATTTCAAATATAGGTGCCGATAGGCATTCCAGATATGGTTGCCGATAGGCATTTCAAATATAGGTGCTGATAGGCATTTCAGATGTAGTTTCCGATAGGGATTTTAAAAATTGGTATCGATAGGCATTTCAGATATAGAAGCCGATAGGCATTTCAAATATAGGTGCCGATAGGCATTCCAGATATGGTTGCCGATAGGCATTTCAAATATAGGTGCTGATAGGCATTCCGGATGTAGTTTCCGATAGGCATTTCAGAAAATGGTGCCGATAGGCATTTCAAAAAATGGTGCCGATAGGCATTTCAGATTTAGGTGCCGATAGGCATTTCAGATATAGTTACCGATTGGCAATTTAAAAATAGGTACCGATAGGCATTTCAGATATAGAAGCCGATAGGTATTTCAAATATAGGTGTCGATAGGCATTTCAGATATGGTTGTCGATAGGCATTTCAAATATAGGTGCTGATAGGCATTATAGATGTAGTTTCCGATAGGCATTTCAAATATAGGTGCTGATAGGCATTTCAGATGTAGTTTCCGATAGGCATTTCAAAAATTGATGCCGATAGGCATTTCGGATATAGGTGCCGATAGGTTTTTCAGATATAGTTGCCGATTGGCATTTTAAAAACAGGTGCCGATAGGCATTTCAGATATAGAAGCCGATAGGTATTTCAAATATAGGTGTCGATAGGCATTTCAGATATGGTTGCCGATAGGCATTTCAAATATAGGAGCAAATAGGCATTTTAGATGTAGTTTCCGAAAGGCATTTCAAAAATATTTGCCGATAGGCATTTCAGATATAGGTGCCGATACTCATTTCAGATATAGTTGCCGATTGGTATTTTAAAACTAGGTGCCGATAGGCATTTCAGATATAGAAGCCGATAGGCATTTCAAATATAGGTGCCGATAGGCATTCCAGATATGGTTGCCGATAGGCATTTCAAATATAAGTGCTGATAATCATTTCAGATGTAGTTTCCGATAGGCATTTCAAAAATAGGTAAGGATAGGCATCTCAGATATAGGTGCCGATAGGCTTTTCAGATATAGTTGCCAATTGGCATTTTAAAAATAGGTGTCGATAGGCATTTCAGATATAGAACCCGATAGGCATTTCAAATATAGGTGCCGATAGGCATTCCAGATATGTTTGCCGATAGGCATTTCAAATATAGGTGCTGATAGGCATTTCAGATGGAGTTTACGATAGGCATTTCAAAAGTTGGTGCCGAAAGGCATTTCAGATATAGGTGCCGATAGGCATTTCAGATATAGTTGCCGATTGGCATTTTAAAAATAGGTGCCGACAGGCATTTTAGATATAGAAGCCGATAGGTATTTCAAATACAGGTGTGGATAGGCATTTCGGATATGGTTGCCGATAGGCATTTCCAATATAGGTGCTGATAGTCATTTCAGATGTTGTTTCCGATAGGCATTTCAAAAATAGGTTCCAATAGGCATTTCAATTATAGGTGCCGATAGGCATTTCAGATATACTTTCCGATTGGCATTTTAAAAATAGGTGCCTGTAGGCATTTTAGATGTAGTTTCCGATAGGCATTTCAAAAATAGGTGCTGATAGGCATTTCAGATATAGGTGCCGATAGGCATATCAGATATAGTTGCCGATAGGCATTTTAAATATAGGTGCCGATAGGCATTTCAAATATAGGTGTCGATCGGCATTTCAGATATAAATGCCGTAGGGCATTTCAGATATAGGTGCCGATAGGCATTTCTGATGTGGTTGCCGATAGGCATTTCAAATATAAATGCTGATAGGCATTTCAGATTTAGTTTACAGAAGGCATTTCAAAAATAGGTGCCGATAGGCATTTGAGATATAGGTGCCGATAGGCACTTCAGATATAGTTGCTGATTGGCATTTTAAAAATAGGTGCCGATAGGCATTTTAGATATAGAAGCCGATAGGCATTTCAAATATAGGCGCCGATAGGCATTCCAGATATGGATGCCGATAGGCATTTCAAATATAGGTGCTGATAGGCATTTCAGATGTAGTTTCCGATAGGCATTTCAAAAATAGGTGCCGATAGGCATTTCAGATATAGATGCCGATTGGCATTTCAGATATAGTTGCCGATTGGCATTTTAAAAATAGGTGCCGATAGTCATTTCAGATATAGAAGCCGATAGGGATTTCAAATATAGGTGTCGATAGGCATTTTAGATATGGTTGCCGATAGGCATTTCAAATATAGGTGCTGATAGGCATTTCAGATGTAGTTTCCGATAGGCATTTCAAAAATAGGTGCCGATAGGCATTTCAGATATAGGTGCCGATAGGCATTTCAGATAGAGTTTCCGATTGGCATTTTAAAAATAGGTGCCGATAGGCATTTCAGATATAGAAGCCGAAAGGCATTTCAAATATAGGTGCCGATAGGCATTCCAGATATGGTTGCCGATAAGCATTTCAAATATAGGTGCTGATAGGCATTTCAGATGTAGTTTCCGATAGGCATTTCAAATATAGGTGCTGATAGGCATTTCAGATGTAGTTTCCGATAGGCATTTCAAAATTTGATGCCGATAGGCATTTCGGATATAGGTGCCGATAGGCATTTCAGATATAGTTGCCGATTGGCATTTTAAAAACATGTGCCGATAGGCATTTCAGATATAGAAGCCGATAGGTATTTCAAATGTAGGTGTCGATAGGCATTTCAGATATGGTTGCCGATAGGCATTTCAAATATAGAAGCAGATAGGCATTTCAGATGTAGTTTCCGAAAGGTATTTCAAAAATATATGCCGATAGGCATTTCAGATATAGGTGCCGATAGGCATTTCAGATATAGTTGCCGATTAGTATTTTAAAAATAGGTGCCGATAGGCATTTCAGATATAGAAGCCGATAGGCATTTCAAATATAGGTGCCGATAGGCATTCCAGATATGGTTGCCGATAGGCATTTCAAATATAAGTGCTGATAATCATTTCAGATGTAGTTTCCGATAGGCATTTCAAAAATAGGTACCGATAGGCATTTCAGATATAGGTGCCGATAGGCATTTCAGATATAGTTGCCAATTGGCATTTTAAAAATAGGTGTCGATAGGCATTTCAGATATAGAACCCGATAGGCATTTCAAATATAGGTGCCGATAGGCATTCCAGATATGTTTGCCGATAGGCATTTCAAATAAAGGTGCTGATAGGCATTTCAGATCTAGTTTCCGATAGGCATTTCAAATATAGGTGCTGATAGGCATTTCAGATGTAGTTTTCGATAGGCATTTCAAAAATAGGTGCCGATAGGCATTTCAGATATAGGTGCCGATAGTCATTTCAGATATAGTTGCCAATTGGCATTTAAAAAATAGGTGCCGATAGGCATTTCAGATATAGAACCCGATAGGCATTTCAAATATAGGTGCCGATAGGCATTGCAGATATAGTTGCCGATAGGCATTTCAAATATAGGTGCTGATAGGCATTTTAGATGTAGTTTCCGATAGGCATTTCAAAAATTGATGCCGATAGGCATTTCGGATATAGGTGCCGATAGGCATTTCAGATATAGTTGCCGATTGGCATTTTAATAACAGGTGCCGATAGGCATTTCAGATATAGAAGCCGATAGGTATTTCAAATATAGGGGTCGATAGGCATTTCAGATATGGTGGCCAATAGGCATTTCAAATATAGGAGCAGATAGGCATTTCCGATGTAGTTTCCGAAAGGCATTTCAAAAATATATGCCGATAGGCATTTCAGATATAGGTGCCGATAGGCATTTCAGATATAGTTGCCGATTGGTATTTTAAGAATAGGTGCCGATAGGCATTTCAGATATAGAAGCCGATAGGCATTTCAAATATAGGTGCCGATAGGCATTCCAGATATGGTTGCCGATAGGCATTTCAAATATAAGTGCTAATAATCATTTCAGATGTAGTTTCCGATAGGCATTTCAAAAATAGGTACCGATAGACATTTCAGATATAGGTGCCGATAGGCATTTCAGATATAGTTGCCAATTGGCATTTTAAAAATAGGTGTCGATAGGCATTTCAGATATAGAACCCGATAGGCATTTCAAATATAGGTGCCGATAGGCATTCCAGATATGGTTGCCGATAGGCATTTCAAATATAGGTGCTGATAGGCATTTCAGATGGAGTTTCCGATAGGCATTTCAAAACTTGGTGCCGATAGGCATTTCAGTTATAGGTGCCGATAGGCATTTCAGATATAGTTGCCGATTGGCATTTTAAAAATAGGTGCCGATAGGCATTTTAGATATAGAAGCCGATAGGTATTTCAAATACAGGTGTGGATAGGCATTTCAGATATGGTTGCCGATAGGCATTTCAAATATAGGTGCTGATAGTCATTTCAGATGTTGTTTCCGATAGGCATTTCAAAATTAGGTTCCGATAGGCATTTCAATTATAGGTGCTGATAGGCATTTCAGATATACTTTCCGATTGGCATTTTAAAAATAGGTGCCGATAGGCATTTTAGATGTAGTTTCCGATAGGCATTTCAAAAATAGGTGCCGATAGCCATTTCAGATATAGGTGCCGATAGGCATATCAGATATAGTTGCCGATAGGCATTTAAAATATAGGTGCCGATAGGCATTTAAAATATAGGTGTCGATCGGCATTTCAGATATAAATGCCGTAGGGCATTTCAGATATAGGTGCCGATAGGCAATTCTGATCTGGTTGCCGATAGGCATTTCAAATATAAATGCTGATAGGCATTTCAGATGTAGTTTTCGATAGGCATTTCAAAAATAGGTGCCGATAGGCATTTGAGATATAGGTGCCGATAGGCACTACAGATATAGTTGCCGATTGGCATTTTAAAAATAGGTGCCGATAGGCATTTTAGATATAGAAGCCGATAGGCATTTCAAATATAGGCGCCGATAGGCATTCCAGATATGGTTGCCGATAGGCATTTCAAATATTGGTGCTGATAGGCATTTCAGATGTAGTTTCCGATAGGCATTTCAAAAATAGTTGCCGATAGGCATTTTAGATATAGGTGCCGATTGGCATTTCAGATATAGTTGCCGATTGGCATTTTAAAAATAAGTGCCGATAGGCATTTCAGTTATAGAAGCCGATAGGGATTTCAAATATAGTTGTCGATAGCTATTTCAGATATGGTTGCCGATAAGCATTTCAAATAAAGGTGCTGATAGGCATTTCAGATGTAGTTTCCGATAGGCATTTCAAAAATAGGTGCCGATAGGCATTTCAGATATAGGTGCCGATAGGCATTTCAGATAAAGTTGCCGATTGGCATTTTAGAAATAGGTGTCGATAGACATTTCAGATATAGAAGCCGATAGGCATTTCAAATATAGGTGCCGATAGGCATTCCAGATATGGTTTCCGATAGGCATTTCAAATATAGGTGCCGATAGGCATTCCAGATATGGTTGCCGATAGGCATTTCAAATATAGGTGCTGATAGGCATTTTAGATGGAGTTTCCGATAGGCATTTCAAAAATAGTTGCCGATAGGCATTTCAGATATAGGTGCCGATAGGCATTTCAGATATAGTTGCCGATTGGTATTTTAAAAATAGGTGCCGATAGGCATTTCAGATATAGAAGCCGATAGGCATTTCAAATATAGGTGCCGATAGGCATTCAAGATGTGGTTGCCGATAGGCATTTCAAATATAAGTGCTGATAATCATTCCAGATGTAGTTTCCGATAGGCATTTCAAAAATAGGTACCGATAGGCATTTCAGATATAGGTGCCGATAGGCATTTCAGATATAGTTGCCAATTGGCATTTTAAAAATAGGTGTCGATAGGCATTTCAGATATAAGTGCCGATAGGCATTTCAGATATAGTTGCCAATTGGCATTTTAAAAATAGGTGTCGATAGGCATTTCAGATATAGGTGCCGATTGGCATTTAAAATATAGTTGCCGATTGGCATTATAAAAATAGGTGCCGATAGGCATTTCAGATATATAAGCCGATAGGCATTTCAGATGTAGTTGCCGATTGGCATTTTAAAAATAGGTGCCGATAGGCATTTTAGATATTGAAGCCGATAGGTATTTCAAATATAGGTGTGGATAGGCATTTCAGATATGGTTGCCGATAGGCATTTCAAATATAGGTGCTGATAGTCATTTCAGATGTAGTTTCCGATAGGCATTTCAAAAATAGGTTCCGATAGGCATTTTAGATATAGGTGCCGATAGGCATTTCAGATATACTTACCGATTGGCATTTTAAAAATAGGTGCCGATAGGCATTTTAGATATAGAAGCCGATAGGTATTTCAAATATAGGTGTGGATAGGCATTTCAGATATGGTTGCCGATAGGCATTTCAAATATAGGTGCTGATAGTCATTTCAGATGGAGTTTCCGATAGGCATTTCAAAAATAGGTTCCGATAGGCATTTTAGATAGAGGTGCCGATAGGCATTTCAGATATACTTAAAGATTGGCATTTCAAAAATATGTGCCGATAGGCATTTCAGATATAGGTGCCGATAGGCTTATCAGATATAGTTGCCGATAGGCATTTAAAATAAAAGTGCCGATAGGCATTTCAAATATAGGTGTCGATCGGCATTTCAGATATAAATGCCAAAAGGCATTTCAGATATAGGTGCCGATAGGCATTTCTGATGTGGTTGCCGATAGGCATTTCAAATATAGGTGCTCATAGGCATCGCAGATGTAGTTTTCGATAGGCATTTTAAAAATAGGTGCCGATAGGCATTTCAGATATAGGTGCCGATAGGCACTTCAGATATAAATGCCGATTGGCATTTTAAAAATAGGTGCCGATAGGCACATCAGATATAGAAGCCGATAGGCATTTCAAATATAGGCGCCGATAGGCATTCCAGATATGGTTGCCGATACGCATTTCAAATATAGGTGCTGATAGGCATTTTAGATGTGGTTTCCGATAGGCATTTCAAAAATTGATGCCGATAGGCATTTCGGATATAGGTGCCGATAGGCATTTCAGATATAGTTGTCGATTGGCATTTTAAAAATAGGTGCCGATAGGCATTTCAGATATAGAAGCCGAAAGGCATTTCAAATATAGGTACCGATAGGCATTCCAGATATGGTTGTCGATAGGCATTTCAAATATAGGTGCTGATAGGCATTTTAGATGTGGTTTCCGATAGGCATTTTAAAAATTGATGCCGATAGGCATTTCGGATATAGGTGCCGATAGGCATTTCAGATATAGTTGCCGATTGGCATTTTAAAAACAGGTGCCGATAGGCATTTCAGATATAGAAGCCGATAGGTATTTCAAATATAGGTGTCGATAGGCATTTCAGATATGGTTGCCGATAGGCAATTCAAATATAGGAGCAGATAGGCATTTCAGATGTAGTTTCCGAAAGGCATTTCAAAAATATATGCCGATAGGCATTTCAGATATAGGTGCCGATAGGCATTTCAGATATAGTTGCCGATTGGTATTTTAAAAATAGGTGCCGATAGGCCTTTCAGATATAGAAGCCGATAGGCATTTCAAATATAGTTGCCGATAGGCATTCCAGATATGGTTGCCGATAGGCATATCAAATATAAGCGCTGATAATCATTTCAGATGTAGTTTCCGATAGGCATTTCAAAAATAGGTACCGATTGGCATTTCAGATATAGGTGCCGATAGGCCATTCAGATATATTTGCCGATTGGCATTTTAAAAATAGGTGCCGATAGGCATTTCAGATATAGAAGCCGATAGGTATTTCAAATATAGGTGTGGATAGGCATTTCAGATATGGTTGCCGATAGGCATTTCAAATATAGGTGCTGATAGTCATTTCAGATGTAGTTTCCGATAGGCATTTCAAAAATAGGTTCCGATAGGCATTTCAGATATAGGTGCCGATAGGCATTTCAGATATACTTACCGATTGGCATTTTAAAAATAGGTGCCGATAGGCATTTTAGATGTAGTTTCCGATAGGCATTTCAAAAATAGGTGCCGATAGGCATTTCAGATATAGGTGCCGATAGGCATATCAGATATAGTTGCCGATAGGCATTTAAAATATATGTGCCGATAGGCATTTCAAATATAGGTGTCGACCGGCATTTCAGATATAAATGCCGAAAGGCATTTCAGATATAGGTGCCGATAGGCATTTCTGATGTGGTTGCCGATAGGCATTTCAAAAATAGGTGCCGATAGGCATTTCAGATATAGGTGCCGATAGGCACTTCAGATATAGTTGCCGATTGGCATTTTAAAAATAGGCGCCGATAGGTATTTCAGATATAGAAGCCGATAGGCATTTCAAATATAGGCGCCGATGAGCATTCCAGATATGGTTGCCGATAGGCATTACAAATATAGGTGCTGATAGGCATTTCAGATGTAGTTTCCGATAGGCATTTTAAAAATTGGTGTCGATAGGCATTTCAGATATAGAAGCCGATAGGCATTTCAAATATAGGTGCCGATAGGCATTCCAGATATGGTTGCCGATAGGCATTTCAAATACAGGTGCTGATAGGCATTCCGGATGTAGTTTCCGATAGGCATTTCAAAAAATGGTGCCGATAGGCATTTCAGATTTAGGTGCCGATAGGCATTTCAGATATAGTTACCGATTGGCATTTTAAAAATAGGTACCGATAGGCATTTCAGATATAGAAGCCGATAGGTATTTCAAATATAGGTGTCGATAGGCATTTCAGATATGGTTGCCGATAGGCATTTCAAATATAGGAGCAGATAGGCATTTCAGATGTAGTTTCCGAAAGGCATTTCAAAAATATATGCCGATAGGCATTTCAGATATAGGTGCCGATAGGCATTTCAGATATAGTTGCCGATTGGTATTTTAAAAATAGGTGCCGATAGGCATTTCAGATATAGAAGCCGATAGGCATTTCAAATATAGGTGCCGATAGGCATTCCAGATATGGTTGCCGATAGGCATTTCAAATATAGGTGCTGATAGGCATTTCAGATGTAGTTTCCGATAGGCATTTCAAATATAGGTGCTGATAGGCATTTCAGATGTAGTTTCCGATAGGCATTTCAAAAATTGATGCCGATAGGCATTTCGGATAGAGGTGCCGATAGGCATTTCAGATATAGTTGCCGATTGGCATTTTAAAAACAGGTGCCGATAGGCATTTCAGATATAGAAGCCGATAGGTATTTCAAATATAGGTGTCGATAGGCATTTCAGATATGGTTGCCGATAGGCATTTCAAATATAGGAGCAGATAGGCATTTCAGATGTAGTTTCCGAAAGGCATTTTAAAAATATATGCCGATAGGCATTTCAGATATAGGTGCCGATAGGCATTTCAGATATAGTTGCCGATTGGTATTTTAAAAATAGGTGCCGATAGGCATTTCAGATATAGAAGCCGATAGGCATTTCAAATATAGGTGCCGATAGGCATTCCAGATATGGTTGCCGATAGGCATTTCAAATATAAGTGCTGATAATCATTTCAGATGTAGTTTCCGATAGGCATTTCAAAAATAGGTAAGGATAGGCATCTCAGATATAAGTGCCGATAGGCATTTCAGATATAGTTGCCAATTGGCATTTTAAAAATAGGTGTCGATAGGCATTTCAGATATAGAACCCGATAGGCATTTCAAATATAGGTGCTGATAGGCATTTCAGATGGAGTTTCCGATAGGCATTTCAAAAGTTGGTGCCGATAGGCATTTCAGATATAGGTGCCGATAGGCATTTCAGATATAGTTGCCGATTGGCATTTTAAAAATAGGTGCCGACAGGCATTTTAGATATAGAAGCCGATAGGTATTTCAAATACAGGTGTGGATAGGCATTTCAGATATGGTTGCCGATAGGCATTTCAAATATAGGTGCTGATAGTCATTTCAGATGTTGTTTCCGATAGGCATTTCAAAAATAGGTTCCGATAGGCATTTCAATTATAGGTGCCGATAGGCATTTCAGATATACTTTCCGATTGGCATTTTAAAAATAGGTGCCTGTAGGCATTTTAGATGTAGTTTCCGATAGGCATTTCAAAAATAGGTGCTGATAGGCATTTCAAATATAGGTGCCGATAGGCATATCAGATATAGTTGCCGATAGGCATTTAAAATATAGGTGCCGATAGGCATTTCAAATATAGGTGTCGATCGGCATTTCATATATAAATGCCGTAGGGCATTTCAGATATAGGTGCCGATAGGCATTTCTGATGTGGTTGCCGATAGGCATTTCAAATATAAATGCTGATAGGCATTTCAGATGTAGTTTTCGATAGGCATTTCAAAAATAGGTGCCGATAGGCATTTGAGATATAGGTGCTGATAGGCACTTCAGATATAGTTGCTGATTGGCATTTTAAAAATAGGTGCCGATAGGCATTTTAGATATAGAAGCCGATAGGCATTTCAAATATAGGCGCCGATAGGCATTCCAGATATGGATGCCGATAGGCATTTCAAATATGGGTGCTGATAGGCATTTCAGATGTAGTTTCCGATAGGCATTTCAAAAATAGGCGCCGATAGGCATTTCAGATATAGGTGCCGATTGGCATTTCAGATATAGTTGCCGATTGGCATTTTAAAAATAGGAGCCGATAGGCATTTCAGATATAGAAGCCGATAGGGATTTCAAATATAGGTGTCGATAGCTATTTCAGATATGGTTGCCGATAAGCATTTCAAATAAAGGTGCTGATAGGCATTTCAGATGTAGTTTCCGATAGGCATTTCAAAAATAGGTGCCGATAGGCATTTCAGATATAGGTGCCGATAGGCATTTCAGATATAGTTGCCGATTGGCATTTTAAAAATAGGTGTCGATAGGCATTTCAGATATAGAAGCCGATAGGCATTTCAAATATAGGTGCCGATAGGCATTCCAGATATGGTTGCCGATAGGCATTTCAAATATAGGTGCCGATAGGCATTCCAGATATGGTTGCCGATAGGCATTTCAAATATAAGTGCTGATAATAATTTCAGATGTAGTTTCCGATAGGCATTTCAAAAATAGGTACCGATAGGCATTTCAGATATAGGTGCCATTAGGCATTTCAGATATAGTTGCCAATTGGCATTTAAAAATAGGTGTTGATAGGCATTTCAGATATAGGTGCCGATAGGCATTTCAGATATAGTTGCCAATTGGCATTTTAAAAATAGGTGTCGATTGGCATTTCAGATATAGGTGCCGATTGGCATTTCAGATATAGTTGCCGATTGGCATTTTAAAAATAGGTGCCGATAGGCATTTCAGATATATAAGCCGATAGGCATTTCAGATGTTGTTGACGATTGGCATTTTAAAAATAGGTGCCGATAGGCATTTTAGATATAGAAGCCGATAGGTATTTCAAATATAGGTGTGGATAGGCATTTGAGATATGCTTGCCGATAGGCATTTCAAATATAGGTGCTGATAGTCATTTCAGATGTAGTTTCCGATAGGCATTTCAAAAATAGGTTCCGATAGGCATTTTAGATATAGGTGCCGATAGGCACTTCAGATATACTTAAAGATTGGCATTTCAAAAATAGGTGCCGATAGGCATTTCAGATATAGGTGCCGATAGGCTTATCAGATATAGTTGCCGATAGGAATTTAAAATAAAAGTGCCGATAGGCATTTCAAATATAGGTGTCGATCGGCATTTCAGATATAAATGCCGAAAGGCATTTCAGATATAGGTGCCGATAGGCATTTCTGATGTGGTTGCCGATAGGCATTTCAAATATAGGTGCTGATAGGCATTTCAGATGTAGTTTTCGATAGGCATTTCAAAAATAGGTGCCGATAGGCATTTCAGATATAGGTGCTGATAGGCACTTCAGATATAAATGCCGATTGGCATTTTAAAAATAGGTGCCGATAGGCATTTCAGATATAGAAGCCGATAGGCATTTCAAATATAGGCGCCGATAGGCATTCCAGATATGGTTGCCGATAGGCATTTCAAATATAGGTGCTGATAGGCATTTCAGATGTAGTTTCCGATAGGCATTTCAAAAATAGGTGCCGATAGGCATTTCAGATATAGGTGCCGATAGGCATTTCAGATATAGTTGCCGATTGGCATTTTAAAAATAGGTGTCGATAGGCATTTCAGATATAGAAGCCGATAGGCATTTCAAATATAGGTGCCGATAGGCATTCCAGATATGGTTGCCGATAGGCATTTCAAATATAGGTGCTGATAGGCATTTCAGATGTAGTTTCCGATAGGCATTTCAAAAATAGGTGCCGATAGGCATTTCAGATATAGGTGCCGATAGGCATTTCAGATATACTTACCGATTGGCATTTTAAAAATAGGTGCCGATAGGCATTTTAGATATAGAAGCCGATAGGTATTTCAAATATAGGTGTGGATAGGCATTTTAGATATGAATGCCGATAGGCATTTCAAATATAGGTGCTGATAGTCATTTCAGATGTAGTTTCCGATAGGCATTTCAAAAATAGGTTCCGATAGGCATTTTAGATATAGGTGCCGATAGGCACTTCAGATATACTTAAAGATTGGCATTTCAAAAATAGGTGCCGATAGGCATTTCAGATATAGGTGCCGATAGGCTTAACAGATATAGTTGCTGATAGGCATTTAAAATAAAAGTGCCGATAGGCATTTCAAATATAGGTGTCGATCGGCATTTCAGATATAGGTGCCGATAGGCATTTCTGATGTGGTTGCCGATAGGCATTTCAAATATAGGTGCTGATAGGCATTTCAGATGTAGTTTTCGATAGGCATTTCAAAAATAGGTGCCGATAGGCATTTCAGATATAGGTGCCGATAGGCACTTCAGATATAAATGCCGATTGGCATTTTAAAAATAGGTGCTGATAGGCATTTCAGATATAAAAGCCGATAGGCATTTCAATTTTGGCGCCGATAGGCATTCCAGATATGGTTGCCGATAGGCATTCCAAATATAGGTGCTGATAGGCATTTCAGATGTAGTTTCCGATAGGCATTTCAAAAATAGGTGCCGATAGGCATTTCAGATATAGGTGCCGATAGGCATTTCAGATATAGTTGCCGATTGGCATTTTAAAAATAGGTGCCGATAGGCATTTCAGATATAGAAGCCGATAGGGATTTCAAATATAGGTGTCGATAGGCATTACAGATATGGTTGCCGATAAGCATTTCAAATATAGGTGCTGATAGGCATTTCAGATGTAGTTTCCGATAGGCATTTCAAAAATAGGTGCCGATAGACATTTCAGATATTGGTGCCGATAGGCATTTCAGATATAGTTGCCGATTGGCATTTAAAAATAGGTGTCGATAGGCATTTCAGATATAGAAGCCGATAGGCATTTCAAATATAGGCGCCGATAGGCATTCCAGATATGGTTGCCGATAGGCATTTCAAATATAGGTGCTGATAGGCATTTCAGATGTAGTTTTCGATAGGCATTTCAAAAATAGGTGCCGATAGGCATTTCAGATATAGGTGCCGATAGGCACTTCAGATATAAATGCCGATTGGCATTTTAAAAATAGGTGCCGATAGGCATTTCAGATATAGAAGCCGATAGGCATTTCAAATATAGGCGCCGATAGGCATTCCAGATATGGTTGCCGATAGGCATTTCAAATATAGGTGCTGATAGGCATTTCAGATGTAGTTTCCGATAGGCATTTCAAAAATAGGTGCCGATAGGCATTTCAGATATAGGTGCCGATAGGCATTTCAGATATAGTTGCCGATTGGCATTTTAAAAATAGGTACCTATAGGCATTTCAGATATAGAAGCCGATAGGGATTTCAAATATAGGTGTCGATAGGCATTTCAGATATGGTTGCCGATAAGCATTTCAAATATAGGCGCTGATAGGCATTTCAGATGTAGTTTCCGATAGGCATTTCAAAAATAGGTGCCGATAGGCATTTCAGATATAGGTGCCGATAGGCATTTCAGATATAGTTACCGATTGGCATTTTAAAAATAGGTGCCGATAGGCATTTCAGATATAGAAGCCGATAGGTATTTCAAATATAGGTGTGGATAGGCATTTCAGATATGGTTGCCGATAGGCATTTCAAATATAGGTGCTGATAGTCATTTCAGATGGAGTTTCCGATAGGCATTTCAAAAATAGGTTCCGATAGGCATTTTAGATAGAGGTGCCGATAGGCATTTCAGATATACTTAAAGATTGGCATTTCAAAAATATGTGCCGATAGGCATTTCAGATATAGGTGCCGATAGGCTTATCAGATATAGTTGCCGATAGGCATTTAAAATAAAAGTGCCGATAGGCATTTCAAATATAGGTGTCGATCGGCATTTCAGATATAAATGCCAAAAGGCATTTCAGATATAGGTGCCGATAGGCATTTCTGATGTGGTTGCCGATAGGCATTTCAAATATAGGTGCTCATAGGCATCGCAGATGTAGTTTTCGATAGGCATTTTAAAAATAGGTGCCGATAGGCATTTCAGATATAGGTGCCGATAGGCACTTCAGATATAAATGCCGATTGGCATTTTAAAAATAGGTGCCGATAGGCACATCAGATATAGAAGCCGATAGGCATTTCAAATATAGGCGCCGATAGGCATTCCAGATATGGTTGCCGATACGCATTTCAAATATAGGTGCTGATAGGCATTTTAGATGTGGTTTCCGATAGGCATTTCAAAAATTGATGCCGATAGGCATTTCGGATATAGGTGCCGATAGGCATTTCAGATATAGTTGTCGATTGGCATTTTAAAAATAGGTGCCGATAGGCATTTCAGATATAGAAGCCGAAAGGCATTTCAAATATAGGTACCGATAGGCATTCCAGATATGGTTGTCGATAGGCATTTCAAATATAGGTGCTGATAGGCATTTTAGATGTGGTTTCCGATAGGCATTTTAAAAATTGATGCCGATAGGCATTTCGGATATAGGTGCCGATAGGCATTTCAGATATAGTTGCCGATTGGCATTTTAAAAACAGGTGCCGATAGGCATTTCAGATATAGAAGCCGATAGGTATTTCAAATATAGGTGTCGATAGGCATTTCAGATATGGTTGCCGATAGGCAATTCAAATATAGGAGCAGATAGGCATTTCAGATGTAGTTTCCGAAAGGCATTTCAAAAATATATGCCGATAGGCATTTCAGATATAGGTGCCGATAGGCATTTCAGATATAGTTGCCGATTGGTATTTTAAAAATAGGTGCCGATAGGCCTTTCAGATATAGAAGCCGATAGGCATTTCAAATATAGTTGCCGATAGGCATTCCAGATATGGTTGCCGATAGGCATATCAAATATAAGCGCTGATAATCATTTCAGATGTAGTTTCCGATAGGCATTTCAAAAATAGGTACCGATTGGCATTTCAGATATAGGTGCCGATAGGCCATTCAGATATATTTGCCGATTGGCATTTTAAAAATAGGTGCCGATAGGCATTTCAGATATAGAAGCCGATAGGTATTTCAAATATAGGTGTGGATAGGCATTTCAGATATGGTTGCCGATAGGCATTTCAAATATAGGTGCTGATAGTCATTTCAGATGTAGTTTCCGATAGGCATTTCAAAAATAGGTTCCGATAGGCATTTCAGATATAGGTGCCGATAGGCATTTCAGATATACTTACCGATTGGCATTTTAAAAATAGGTGCCGATAGGCATTTTAGATGTAGTTTCCGATAGGCATTTCAAAAATAGGTGCCGATAGGCATTTCAGATATAGGTGCCGATAGGCATATCAGATATAGTTGCCGATAGGCATTTAAAATATATGTGCCGATAGGCATTTCAAATATAGGTGTCGACCGGCATTTCAGATATAAATGCCGAAAGGCATTTCAGATATAGGTGCCGATAGGCATTTCTGATGTGGTTGCCGATAGGCATTTCAAAAATAGGTGCCGATAGGCATTTCAGATATAGGTGCCGATAGGCACTTCAGATATAGTTGCCGATTGGCATTTTAAAAATAGGCGCCGATAGGTATTTCAGATATAGAAGCCGATAGGCATTTCAAATATAGGCGCCGATGAGCATTCCAGATATGGTTGCCGATAGGCATTACAAATATAGGTGCTGATAGGCATTTCAGATGTAGTTTCCGATAGGCATTTTAAAAATTGGTGTCGATAGGCATTTCAGATATAGAAGCCGATAGGCATTTCAAATATAGGTGCCGATAGGCATTCCAGATATGGTTGCCGATAGGCATTTCAAATACAGGTGCTGATAGGCATTCCGGATGTAGTTTCCGATAGGCATTTCAAAAAATGGTGCCGATAGGCATTTCAGATTTAGGTGCCGATAGGCATTTCAGATATAGTTACCGATTGGCATTTTAAAAATAGGTACCGATAGGCATTTCAGATATAGAAGCCGATAGGTATTTCAAATATAGGTGTCGATAGGCATTTCAGATATGGTTGCCGATAGGCATTTCAAATATAGGAGCAGATAGGCATTTCAGATGTAGTTTCCGAAAGGCATTTCAAAAATATATGCCGATAGGCATTTCAGATATAGGTGCCGATAGGCATTTCAGATATAGTTGCCGATTGGTATTTTAAAAATAGGTGCCGATAGGCATTTCAGATATAGAAGCCGATAGGCATTTCAAATATAGGTGCCGATAGGCATTCCAGATATGGTTGCCGATAGGCATTTCAAATATAGGTGCTGATAGGCATTTCAGATGTAGTTTCCGATAGGCATTTCAAATATAGGTGCTGATAGGCATTTCAGATGTAGTTTCCGATAGGCATTTCAAAAATTGATGCCGATAGGCATTTCGGATAGAGGTGCCGATAGGCATTTCAGATATAGTTGCCGATTGGCATTTTAAAAACAGGTGCCGATAGGCATTTCAGATATAGAAGCCGATAGGTATTTCAAATATAGGTGTCGATAGGCATTTCAGATATGGTTGCCGATAGGCATTTCAAATATAGGAGCAGATAGGCATTTCAGATGTAGTTTCCGAAAGGCATTTTAAAAATATATGCCGATAGGCATTTCAGATATAGGTGCCGATAGGCATTTCAGATATAGTTGCCGATTGGTATTTTAAAAATAGGTGCCGATAGGCATTTCAGATATAGAAGCCGATAGGCATTTCAAATATAGGTGCCGATAGGCATTCCAGATATGGTTGCCGATAGGCATTTCAAATATAAGTGCTGATAATCATTTCAGATGTAGTTTCCGATAGGCATTTCAAAAATAGGTAAGGATAGGCATCTCAGATATAAGTGCCGATAGGCATTTCAGATATAGTTGCCAATTGGCATTTTAAAAATAGGTGTCGATAGGCATTTCAGATATAGAACCCGATAGGCATTTCAAATATAGGTGCTGATAGGCATTTCAGATGGAGTTTCCGATAGGCATTTCAAAAGTTGGTGCCGATAGGCATTTCAGATATAGGTGCCGATAGGCATTTCAGATATAGTTGCCGATTGGCATTTTAAAAATAGGTGCCGACAGGCATTTTAGATATAGAAGCCGATAGGTATTTCAAATACAGGTGTGGATAGGCATTTCAGATATGGTTGCCGATAGGCATTTCAAATATAGGTGCTGATAGTCATTTCAGATGTTGTTTCCGATAGGCATTTCAAAAATAGGTTCCGATAGGCATTTCAATTATAGGTGCCGATAGGCATTTCAGATATACTTTCCGATTGGCATTTTAAAAATAGGTGCCTGTAGGCATTTTAGATGTAGTTTCCGATAGGCATTTCAAAAATAGGTGCTGATAGGCATTTCAAATATAGGTGCCGATAGGCATATCAGATATAGTTGCCGATAGGCATTTAAAATATAGGTGCCGATAGGCATTTCAAATATAGGTGTCGATCGGCATTTCATATATAAATGCCGTAGGGCATTTCAGATATAGGTGCCGATAGGCATTTCTGATGTGGTTGCCGATAGGCATTTCAAATATAAATGCTGATAGGCATTTCAGATGTAGTTTTCGATAGGCATTTCAAAAATAGGTGCCGATAGGCATTTGAGATATAGGTGCTGATAGGCACTTCAGATATAGTTGCTGATTGGCATTTTAAAAATAGGTGCCGATAGGCATTTTAGATATAGAAGCCGATAGGCATTTCAAATATAGGCGCCGATAGGCATTCCAGATATGGATGCCGATAGGCATTTCAAATATGGGTGCTGATAGGCATTTCAGATGTAGTTTCCGATAGGCATTTCAAAAATAGGCGCCGATAGGCATTTCAGATATAGGTGCCGATTGGCATTTCAGATATAGTTGCCGATTGGCATTTTAAAAATAGGAGCCGATAGGCATTTCAGATATAGAAGCCGATAGGGATTTCAAATATAGGTGTCGATAGCTATTTCAGATATGGTTGCCGATAAGCATTTCAAATAAAGGTGCTGATAGGCATTTCAGATGTAGTTTCCGATAGGCATTTCAAAAATAGGTGCCGATAGGCATTTCAGATATAGGTGCCGATAGGCATTTCAGATATAGTTGCCGATTGGCATTTTAAAAATAGGTGTCGATAGGCATTTCAGATATAGAAGCCGATAGGCATTTCAAATATAGGTGCCGATAGGCATTCCAGATATGGTTGCCGATAGGCATTTCAAATATAGGTGCCGATAGGCATTCCAGATATGGTTGCCGATAGGCATTTCAAATATAAGTGCTGATAATAATTTCAGATGTAGTTTCCGATAGGCATTTCAAAAATAGGTACCGATAGGCATTTCAGATATAGGTGCCATTAGGCATTTCAGATATAGTTGCCAATTGGCATTTTAAAAATAGGTGTTGATAGGCATTTCAGATATAGGTGCCGATAGGCATTTCAGATATAGTTGCCAATTGGCATTTTAAAAATAGGTGTCGATTGGCATTTCAGATATAGGTGCCGATTGGCATTTCAGATATAGTTGCCGATTGGCATTTTAAAAATAGGTGCCGATAGGCATTTCAGATATATAAGCCGATAGGCATTTCAGATGTTGTTGACGATTGGCATTTTAAAAATAGGTGCCGATAGGCATTTTAGATATAGAAGCCGATAGGTATTTCAAATATAGGTGTGGATAGGCATTTCAGATATGCTTGCCGATAGGCATTTCAAATATAGGTGCTGATAGTCATTTCAGATGTAGTTTCCGATAGGCATTTCAAAAATAGGTTCCGATAGGCATTTTAGATATAGGTGCCGATAGGCACTTCAGATATACTTAAAGATTGGCATTTCAAAAATAGGTGCCGATAGGCATTTCAGATATAGGTGCCGATAGGCTTATCAGATATAGTTGCCGATAGGAATTTAAAATAAAAGTGCCGATAGGCATTTCAAATATAGGTGTCGATCGGCATTTCAGATATAAATGCCGAAAGGCATTTCAGATATAGGTGCCGATAGGCATTTCTGATGTGGTTGCCGATAGGCATTTCAAATATAGGTGCTGATAGGCATTTCAGATGTAGTTTTCGATAGGCATTTCAAAAATAGGTGCCGATAGGCATTTCAGATATAGGTGCTGATAGGCACTTCAGATATAAATGCCGATTGGCATTTTAAAAATAGGTGCCGATAGGCATTTCAGATATAGAAGCCGATAG
This sequence comes from Venustoraphidia nigricollis, assembly GCA_034508555.1. Classification (NCBI taxonomy): domain Eukaryota; kingdom Metazoa; phylum Arthropoda; class Insecta; order Raphidioptera; family Raphidiidae; genus Venustoraphidia; species Venustoraphidia nigricollis. The sequence continues at coordinate 140,227 of JAVRKA010000344.1, forward strand.
GCATTTCAAATATAGGCGCCGATAGGCATTCCAGATATGGTTGCCGATAGGCATTTCAAATATAGGTGCTGATAGGCATTTCAGATGTAGTTTCCGATAGGCATTTCAAAAATAGGTGCCGATAGGCATTTCAGATATAGGTGCCGATAGGCATTTCAGATATAGTTGCCGATTGGCATTTTAAAAATAGGTGCCGATAGGCATTTCAGATATAGAAGCCGATAGGGATTTCAAATATAGGTGTCGATAGGCATTTCAGACATGGTTGCCGATAAGCATTTCAAATATCGGTGCTGATAGGCATTTCAGATGTAGTTTCCGATAGGCATTTCAAAAATAGGTGCCGATAGGCATTTCAGATATAGGTGCCGATAGGCATTTCAGATATAGTTGCCGATTGGCATTTTAAAAATAGGTGTCGATAGGCATTTCAGATATAGAAGCCGATAGGCATTTCAAATATAGGTGCCGATAGGCATTCCAGATATGGTTGCCGATAGGCATTTCAAATATAGGTGCTGATAGGCATTTCAGATGTAGTTTCCGATAGGCATTTCAAAAATAGGTGCCGATAGGCATTTCAGATATAGGTGCCGATAGGCATTTCAGATATACTTACCGATTGGCATTTTAAAAATAGGTGCCGATAGGCATTTTAGATATAGAAGCCGATAGGTATTTCAAATATAGGTGTGGATAGGCATTTTAGATATGAATGCCGATAGGCATTTCAAATATAGGTGCTGATAGTCATTTCAGATGTAGTTTCCGATAGGCATTTCAAAAATAGGTTCCGATAGGCATTTTAGATATAGGTGCCGATAGGCACTTCAGATATACTTAAAGATTGGCATTTCAAAAATAGGTGCCGATAGGCATTTCAGATATAGGTGCCGATAGGCTTAACAGATATAGTTGCTGATAGGCATTTAAAATAAAAGTGCCGATAGGCATTTCAAATATAGGTGTCGATCGGCATTTCAGATATAGGTGCCGATAGGCATTTCTGATGTGGTTGCCGATAGGCATTTCAAATATAGGTGCTGATAGGCATTTCAGATGTAGTTTTCGATAGGCATTTCAAAAATAGGTGCCGATAGGCATTTCAGATATAGGTGCCGATAGGCACTTCAGATATAAATGCCGATTGGCATTTTAAAAATAGGTGCTGATAGGCATTTCAGATATAAAAGCCGATAGGCATTTCAATTTTGGCGCCGATAGGCATTCCAGATATGGTTGCCGATAGGCATTCCAAATATAGGTGCTGATAGGCATTTCAGATGTAGTTTCCGATAGGCATTTCAAAAATAGGTGCCGATAGGCATTTCAGATATAGGTGCCGATAGGCATTTCAGATATAGTTGCCGATTGGCATTTTAAAAATAGGTGCCGATAGGCATTTCAGATATAGAAGCCGATAGGGATTTCAAATATAGGTGTCGATAGGCATTACAGATATGGTTGCCGATAAGCATTTCAAATATAGGTGCTGATAGGCATTTCAGATGTAGTTTCCGATAGGCATTTCAAAAATAGGTGCCGATAGACATTTCAGATATTGGTGCCGATAGGCATTTCAGATATAGTTGCCGATTGGCATTTAAAAATAGGTGTCGATAGGCATTTCAGATATAGAAGCCGATAGGCATTTCAAATATAGGCGCCGATAGGCATTCCAGATATGGTTGCCGATAGGCATTTCAAATATAGGTGCTGATAGGCATTTCAGATGTAGTTTTCGATAGGCATTTCAAAAATAGGTGCCGATAGGCATTTCAGATATAGGTGCCGATAGGCACTTCAGATATAAATGCCGATTGGCATTTTAAAAATAGGTGCCGATAGGCATTTCAGATATAGAAGCCGATAGGCATTTCAAATATAGGCGCCGATAGGCATTCCAGATATGGTTGCCGATAGGCATTTCAAATATAGGTGCTGATAGGCATTTCAGATGTAGTTTCCGATAGGCATTTCAAAAATAGGTGCCGATAGGCATTTCAGATATAGGTGCCGATAGGCATTTCAGATATAGTTGCCGATTGGCATTTTAAAAATAGGTACCTATAGGCATTTCAGATATAGAAGCCGATAGGGATTTCAAATATAGGTGTCGATAGGCATTTCAGATATGGTTGCCGATAAGCATTTCAAATATAGGCGCTGATAGGCATTTCAGATGTAGTTTCCGATAGGCATTTCAAAAATAGGTGCCGATAGGCATTTCAGATATAGGTGCCGATAGGCATTTCAGATATAGTTGCCGATTGGCATTTTAAAAATAGGTGTCGATAGGCATTTCAGATATAGAAGCCGATAGGCATTTCAAATATAGGTGCCGATAGGCATTCCAGATATGGTTGCCGATAGGCATTTCAAATATAGGTGCTGATAGGCATTTCAGATGTAGTTTCCGATAGGCATTTCAAAAATAGGTGCCGATAGGCATTTCAGATATAGGTGCCGATAGGCATTTCAGATATACTTACCGATTGGCATTTTAAAAATAGGTGCCGATAGGCATTTCAATTATAGGTGCCGATAGACTTATCAGATATAGTTGCCGATAGGCATTTAAAATAAAAGTGCCGATAGGCATTTCAAATATAGGTGTCGATCGGCATTTCAGATATAGGTGCCGATAGGCATTTCTGATGTGGTTGCCGATAGGCATTTCAAATATAGGTGCTGATAGGCATTTCAGATGTAGTTTTCGATAGGCATTTCAAAAATAGGTGCCGATAGGCATTTCAGATATAGGTGCCGATAGGCACTTCAGATATAAATGCCGATTGGCATTTTAAAAATAGGTGCCGATAGGCATTTCAGATATGAAGCCGATAGGCATTTCAAATATAGGCGCCGATAGGCATTCCAGATATGGTTGCCGATAGGCATTTCAAATATAGGTGCTGATAGGCATTTCAGATGTAGTTTCCGATAGGCATTTCAAAAATAGGTGCCGATAGGCATTTCAGATATAGGTGCCGATAGGCATTTCAGATATAGTTGCCGATTGGCATTTTAAAAATAGGTGCCGATAGGCATTTCAGATATAGAAGCCGATAGGGATTTCAAATATAGGTGTCGATAGGCATTACAGATATGGTTGCCGATAAGCATTTCAAATATAGGTGCTGATAGGCATTTCAGATGTAGTTTCCGATAGGCATTTCAAAAATAGGTGCCGATAGACATTTCAGATATAGGTGCCGATAGGCATTTCAGATATAGTTGCCGATTGGCATTTAAAAATAGGTGTCGATAGGCATTTCAGATATAGAAGCCGATAGGCATTTCAAATATAGGTGCCGATAGGCATTCCAGATATTGTTGCCGATAGGCATTTCAAATATAGGTGCTGATAGGCATTCCGGATGTAGTTTCCGATAGACATTTCAAAAAATGGTGCCGATAGGCATTTCAGATATAGTTGCCGATTGGCATTTTAAAAATAGGTGTCGATAGGCATTTCAGATATAGAAGCCGATAGGCATTTCAAATATAGGTGCCGATAGGCATTCCAGATATGGTTGCCGATAGGCATTTCAAATATAGGTGCTGATAGGCATTTTAGATGTAGTTTCCGATAGGCATATCAAAAATTGATGCCGATAGGCATTTCGGATATAGGTGCCGATAGGCATTTCAGATATAGTTGCCGATTGGCATTTTAAAAACAGGTGTCGATAGGCATTTCAGATATAGAAGCCGATAGGCATTTCAAATATAGGTGCCGATAGGCATTCCAGATATGGTTGCCGATAGGCATTTCAAATATAGGTGCCGATAGGCATTCCAGATATGGCTGCCGATAGGCATTTCAAATATAAGTGCTGATAATCATTTCAGATGTAGTTTCCGATAGGCATTTTAAAAATAGGTACCGATAGGCATTTCAGATATAGGTGCCGATAGGCATTTCAGATATAGTTGCCGATTGGCATTTTAAAAATAGGTGTCGATAGGCATTTCAGATATAGAAGCCGATAGGCATTTCAAATATAGGTGCCGATAGGCATTCCAGATATGGTTACCGATAGGTATTTCAAATATAGGTGCCGATAGGCATTCCAGATATGGTTGCCGATAGGCATTTCAAATATAAGTGCTGATAATCATTTCAGATGTAGTTTCCGATAGGCATTTCAAAAATAGGTACCGATAGGCATTTCAGATATAGGTGCCGATAGGCATTTCAGATATAGTTGCCAATTGGCATTTTAAAAATAGGTGTCGATAGGCATTTCAGATATAGGTGCCGATAGGCATTTCAGATATAGTTGCCGATTGGCATTTTAAAAATAGGTGCCGATAGGCATTTCAGATATATAAGCCGATAGGCATTTCAGATGTAGTTGCCGATTGGCATTTTAAATATAGGTGCCGATAGGCATTTTAGATATAGAAGCCGATAGGTATTTCAAATATAGGTGTGGATAGGCATTTCAGATATGGTTGCCGATAGGCATTTCAAATATAGGTGCTGATAGTCATTTCAGATGTAGTTTCCGATAGGCATTTCAAAAATAGGTTCCGATAGGCATTTTAGATATAGGTGCCGATAGGCATTTCAGATATAGGTGCCGATAGGCACTTCAGATATAAATTCCGATTGGCATTTTAAAAATAGGTGCCGATAGGCATTTTAGATATAGAAGCCGATAGGTATTTCAAATATAGGTGTGGATATTCATTTCAGATATGGTTGCCGATAGCCATTTCAAATATAGGTGCTAATAGTCATTTCAGATGTAGTTTCCGATAGGCATTTCAAAAATAGGTTCCGATAGGCATTTTAGATATAGGTGCCGATAGGCATTTCAGATATAGTTGCCAATTGGCATTTTAAAAATAGGTGTCGATAGGCATTTCAGATATAAGTGCCGATTGGCATTTCAGATATAGTTGCCGATTGGCATTTTAAAAATAGGTGCCGATAGGCATTTCAGATATAGAAGCCGATAGGGATTTCAAATATAGGTGTCGATAGGCATTTCAGATATGGTTGCCGATAGGCATTTTAAATATAGGTGCTGATAGGCATTTCAGATGTAGTTTCCGATAGATATTTCAAAAATAGGTGCCGATAGGCATTTCAGATATAGGTGCCGATTGGCATTTCAGATATAGTTGCCGATTGGCATTTTAAAAATAGGTGCCGATAGGCATTTCAGATATATAAGCCGATAGGCATTTCAGATGTAGTTGCCGATTGGCATTTTAAAAATAGGTGCCGATAGGCATTTTAGATATAGAAGCCGATAGGTATTTCAAATATAGGTGTGGATAGGCATTTCAGATATGGTTGCCGATAGGCATTTCAAATATAGGTGCTGATAGTCATTTCAGATGTAGTTTCCGATAGGCATTTCAAAAATAGGTTCCGATAGGCATTTTAGATATAGGTGCCGATAGGCACTTCAGATATACTTAAAGATTGGCATTTCAAAAAAGGTGCCGATAGGCATTTCAGATATAGGTGCCGATAGGCTTATCAGATATAGTTGCCGATAGGAATTTAAAATAAAAGTGCCGATAGGCATTTCAAATATAGGTGTCGATCGGCATTTCAGATATAAATGCCGAAAGGCATTTCAGATATAGGTGCCGATAGGCATTTCTGATGTGGTTGCCGATAGGCATTTCAAATATAGGTGCTGATAGGCATTTCAGATGTAGTTTTCGATAGGCATTTCAAAAATAGGTGCCGATAGGCATTTCAGATATAGGTGCCGATAGGCACTTCAGATATAAATGCCGATTGGCATTTTAAAAATAGGTGCCGATAGGCATTTCAGATATAGAAGCCGATAGGCATTTCAAATATAGGCGCCGATAGGCATTCCAGATATGGTTGCCGATAGGCATTTCAAATATAGGTGCTGATAGGCATTTCAGATGTAGTTTCCGATAGGCATTTCAAAAATAGGTGCCGATAGGCATTTCAGATATAGTTTCCGATTGGCATTTTAAAAATAGGTGCCGATAGGCATTTCAGATATAGAAGCCGATAGGGATTTCAAATATAATTTGTCGATAGGCATTTCAGATATGGTTGCCGATAAGCATTTCAAATATAGGTGCTGATAGGCATTTCAGATGTAGTTTCCGATAGGCATTTCAAAAATAGGTGCCGATAGGCATTTCAGAAATAGGTGCCGATAGGCATTTCAGATATAGTTGCCGATTGGCATTTTAAAAATACGTGTCGATAGGCATTTCAGATATAGAAGCCGATAGGCATTTCAAATATAGGTGCCGATAGGCATTCCAGATATGGTTGCCGATAGGCATTTCAAATATAGGTGCTGATAGTCATTTCAGATGTAGTTTCCGATAGGCATTTTAAAAATAGGTTCCGATAGGCATTTTAGATATAGGTGCCGATAGGCACTTCAGATATACTTAAAGATTGGCATTTCCAAAATAGGTGCCGATAGGCATTTCAGATATAGGTGCCGATAGGCTTATCAGATATAGTTGCCGATAGGAATTTAAAATAAATGTGCCGATAGGCATTTCAATTATAGGTGTCGATCGGCATTTCAGATATAAATGCCGAAAGGCATTTCAGATAAAGGTGCCGATAGGCATTTCTGATGTGGTTGCCGATAGGCATTTCAAATATAGGTGCTGATAGGCATTTCAGATGTAGTTTTCGATAGGCATTTCAAAAATAGGTGCCGATAGGCATTTCAGATATAGGTGCCGATAGGCTCTTCAGATATAAATGCCGATTGGCATTTTAAAAATAGGTGCCGATAGGCATTTCAGATATAGAAGCCGATAGGCATTTCAAATATAGGCGCCGATAGGCATTCCAGATATGGTTGCCAATAGGCATTTCAAATATAGGTGCTGATAGGCATTTCAGATCTAGTTTCCGATAGGCATTTCAAAAATAGGTGCCGATAGGCATTTCAGATATAGGTGCCGATAGGCATTTCAGATATAGTTGCCGATTGGCATTTTAAAAATAGGTGACGATAGGCATTTCAGATATAGAAGCCGATAGGTAGGGATTTCAAATATAATTTGTCGATAGGCATTTCAGATATGGTTGCCGATAAGCATTTCAAATATAGGTGCTGATAGGCATTTCAGATGTAGTTTCCGATAGGCATTTCAAAAATAGGTGCCGATAGGCATTTCAGATATAGGTGCCGATAGGCATTTCAGATATAGTTGCCGATTGGCATTTTAAAAATACGCGTCGATAGGCATTTCAGATATAGAAGCCGATAGGCATTTTAAATATAGGTGCCGATAGGCATTCCAGATATGGTTGCCGATAGGCATTTCAAATATAGGTGCTGATAGGCATTTCAGATGTAGTTTCCGATAGGCATTTCAAAAATAGGTGCCGATAGGCATTTCAGATATAGGTGCCGATAGGCATTTCAGATATACTTACCGATTGGCATTTTAAAAATTGGTGCCGATAGGCACTTTAGATATAGAAGCCGATAGGTATTTCAAATATAGGTGTGGATAGGCATTTCAGATATGTTTGCCGATAGGCATTTCAAATATAGGTGCTGATAGTCATTTCAGATGTAGTTTCCGATAGGCATTTCAAAAATAGGTTCCGATAGGCATTTTAGATATAGGTGCCGATAGGCACTTCAGATATACTTAAAGAATGGCATTTCAAAAATAGGTGCCGATAGGCATTTCAGATATAGGTGCCGATAGGCTTATCAGATATAGTTGCCGATAGGCATTTAAAATAAAAGTGCCGATAGGCATTTCAAATATAGGTGTCGATCGGCATTTCAGATATAAATGCCGAAAGGCTTTTCAGATATAGGTGCCGATAGGCATTTCTGATGTGGTTGCCGATAGGCATTTCAAATATAGGTGCTGATAGGCATTTCAGATGTAGTTTTCGATAGGCATTTCAAAAATAGGTGCCGATAGGCATTTCAGATATAGGTGCCGATAGGCATTTCAGATATAGTTGCCGATTGGCATTTTAAAAATAGGTGCCGATAGGCATTTCAGATATAGAAGCCGATAGGCATTTCAAATATAGGTGTCGATAGGCATTCCAGATATGGTTGCCGATAGGCATTTCAAATATAGGTGCTGATAGGCATTTCAGATGTAGTTTCCGATAGGCATTTCAAAAATTGGTGCCGATAGGCATTTCAGATATAGGTGCCGATAGGCATTTCAGATATAATTGCCGATTGGCATTTTAAAAATAGGTGCCGATAGGCATTTCAGATATAGAAGCCGATAGGTATTTCAAATATAGGTGTCGATAGGCATTTCAGATATGATTGCCGATAGGCATTCAAATATAAGTGCTGATAGGCATTTCAGATGTAGTTTCCGATAGGCATTTCAAAAATAGGTGCCGATAGGCATTTCAGATATAAGTGCCGATAGGCATTTCAGATATAGTTGCCGATTGGCATTTTAAAAATAGGTGCCGATAGGCATTTCAGATAAATAAGCCGATAGGCATTTCAAATATAGGTGCCGATGAGCATTCCAGATATGGTTGCCGATAGGCATTTCAAATATAGGTGCTGATAGGCATTTCAGATTTAGTTTCCGATAGGCATTTCAAAAATAGGTGCCGATAGGCATTTCAGATATAGGTGCCGATAGGCATTTCAGATATAGTTGCCGATTGGCATTTTAAAAATAGGTGCCGATAGGCATTTCAGATATATAAGCCGATAGGCATTTCAAATATAGGTGCCGATGAGCAATCCCGATATGGTTGCCGATAGGCATTTCAAATATAGGTGCTGATAGGCATTTCAGATGTAGTTTCCGATAGGCATTTCAAAAATTGGTGTCGATAGGCATTTCAGATATAGAAGCCGATAGGCATTTCAAATATAGGTGCCGATAGGCATTCCAGATATGGTTGCCGATAGGCATTTCAAATATAGGTGCTGATAGGCATTCCGGATGTAGTTTCCGATAGGCATTTCAAAAAATGGTGCCGATAGGCATTTCAGATATAGGTGCCGATAGGCATTTCAGATATAGTTACCGATTGGCATTTTAAAAATTAGTACCGATAGGCATTCCAGATATGGTTGCCGATAGGAATTTCAAATATAGGTGCTGTTAGGCATTTCAGATGTAGTTTCCGATTGGCACTTCAAATATAGGTGCTGATAGGCATTTCAGATGTAGTTTTCGATAGGCATTTCAAAAATAGGTGCCGATAGGCATTTCAGATATAGGTGCCGATAGTCGTTTCAGATATAGTTGCCAATTGGCATTTAAAAAATAGGTGCCGATAGGCATTTCAGATATAGAAGCCGATAGGCATTTTAAATATAGGAGCAGATAGGCATTTCAGATGTAGTTTCCGAAAGGCATTTCAAAAATAGGTGCCGATAGGCATTTCAGATATAGGTGCCGATAGGCATTTCAGATAGAGTTGCCGATTGGTATTTTAAAAATAAGTGCTGATAGGCATTTCAGATATAGAAGCCGATAGGCATTTCAAATATAGTTGCCGATAGGCATTCCAGATATGGTTGCCGATAGGCATATCAAATATAAGCGCTGATAATCATTCCAGATGTAGTTTCCGATAGGCATTTCAAAAATAGGTACCGATAGGCATTTCAGATATAGGTGCCGATAGGCATTTCAGATATGGTTGCCGATAGGCATTTCAAATATAGGTGCTGATAGGCATTTCAGATGTAGTTTCCGATAGGCATTTCAAAAATAGGTGCCGATAGGCATTTCAGATATAGGTGCCGATAGGCATTTCAGATATAGTTGCCGATTGGCATTTTAAAAATAGGTGCCGATAGGCATTTCAGATATAGAAGCCGATAGGCATTTCAAATATAGGTGCCGATAGTCATTTCAGATATAGTTGACAATTGGCATTTAAAAAATAGGTGCCGATAGGCATTTCAGATATAGAAGCCGATAGGCATTTCAAATATAGGAGCAGGTAGGCATTTCAGATGTAGTTTCCGAAAGGCATTTCAAAAATATATGCCGATAGGCATTTCAGATATAGGTGCCGATAGGCATTTCAGATATAGTTGCCGATTGGTATTTTAAAAATAGGTGCCGATAGGCATTTCAGGTATAGAAGCCGATAGGTATTTCAAATATAGGTGTGGATAGGCATTTCAGATATGGTTGCCGATAGGCATTTCAAATATAGGTGCTGATAGTCATTTCAGATGTAGTTTCCGATAGGTATTTCAAAAATGGGTTCCGATAGGCACTTCAGATATAGGTGCCGATAAGCATTTCAGATATACTTACCGATTGGCATTTTAAAAATAGGTGCCGATAGGCATTTTAGATGTAGTTTCCGATAGGCATTTCAAAAATAGGTGCCGATAGGCATTTCAGATATAGGTGCCGATAGGCATATCAGATATAGTTGCCGATAGGCATTTAAAATATATGTGCCGATAGGCATTTCAAATATAGGTGTCGACCGGCATTTCAGATATAAATGCCGAAAGGCATTTCAGATATAGGTGCCGATAGGCATTTCTGATGTGGTTGCCGATAGGCATTTCAAATATAGGTGCTGATAGGCATTTCAGATGTAGTTTTCGATAGGCATTTCAAAAATAGGTGCCGATAGGCATTTCAGATATAGGTGCCGATAGGCACTTCAGATATAGTTGCCGATTGGCATTTTAAAAATAGGCGCCGATAGGTGTTTCAGATATAGAAGCCGATAGGCATTTCAAATATAGGCGCCGATAGGCATTCCAGATATGGTTGCCGATAGGCATTTCAAATATAGGTGCTAATAGGCATTTCAGATGTAGTTTCCGATAGGCATTTCAAAAATAGGTGCCGATAGGCATTTCAGATATAGGTGCCGATAGGCATTTCAGATATAGTTGCCGATTGGCATTTTAAAAATAGGCGCCGATAGGCATTTCAGATATATAAGCCGATAGGCATTTCAAATATAGGTGCCGATGAGCATTCAAGATATGGTTGCCGATAGGCATTTCAAATATAGGTGCTGATAGGCATTTCAGATGTAGTTTCCGATAGGCATTTCAAAAATAGGTGCCGATAGGCATTTCAGATATAGGTGCCGATAGTCATTTCAGATATAGTTGCCAATTGGCATTTAAAAAATAGGTGCCGATAGGCATTTCAGATATAGAAGCCGATAGGCATTTCAAATATAGGTGCCGATAGGCATTGTAGATATAGTTGCCGATAGGCATTTCAAATATAGGAGCTAATAGGCATTTTAGATGTAGTTTCCGATAGGCATTTCAAAAATTGATGCCGATAGGCACTTCGGATATAGGTGCCGATAGGCATTTCAGATATAGTTGGCGATTGGCATTTTAAAAACAGGCGCCGATAGGCATTTCAGATATAGAAGCCGATAGGTATTTCAAATATAGGTGTCGATAGGCATTTCAGATATAGTTGCCGATAGGCATTTCAAATATAGGAGCATATAGGCATTTCAGATGTAGTTTCCAAAAGGCATTTCAAAAATATATGCCGATAGGCATTTCAGATATAGGTGCCGGTAGGCAATTTAGATATAGTTGCCGATTGGTATTTTAAAAATAGGTGCCGATAGGCATTTCAGATATAGAAGCCGATAGGCATTTCAAATATAGGTGCCGATAGGCATTCCAGATATGGTTGCCGATAGGCATTTCAAATATAAGTGCTGATAATCATTTCAGATGTAGTTTCCGATAGGCAATTCAAAAATAGGTACCGATAGGCATTTCAGATATAGGTGCCGATAGGCATTTCAGATATAGTTGCCAATTGGCATTTTAAAAATAGGTGTCGATAGTCATTTCAGATATAGAACCCGATAGGCATTTCAAATATAGGTGCCGATAGGCATTCCAGATATGGTTGCCGATAGGCAATTCAAATATAGGTGCTGATAGGCATTTCAGATGGAGTTTCCGATAGGCATTTCAAAAGTTGGTGCCGATAGGCATTTCAGATATAGGTGCCGATAGGCATTTCAGATATAGTTGCCGATTGGCATTTTAAAAATAGGTGCCGATAGGCATTTTTGATGTAGTTTCCGATAGGCATTTCAAAAATAGGTGCCGATAGGCATTTCAGATATAGGTGCCGATAGGCATATCAGATATAGTTGCCGATAGGCATTTAAAATATATGTGCCGATAGGCATTTCAAATATAGGTGTCGACCGGCATTTCAGATATAAATGCCGAAAGGCATTTCAGATATAGGTGCCGATAGGCATTTCTGATGTGGTTGCCGATAGACATTTCAAATATAGGTGCTGATAGGCATTTCAGATGTAGTTTTCGATAGGCATTTCATAAATAGGTGCCGATAGGCATTTCAGATATAGGTGCCGATATGCACTTCAGATATAGTTGCCGATTGGCATTTTAAAAATAGGCGCCGATAGGCATTTCAGATATAAAAGCCGATAGGCATTTCAAATATAGGCGCCGATAGGCATTCCAGATATGGTTGCCGATAGGCATTTCAAATATAGGTGCTGATAGGCATTTCAGATGTAGTTTCCGATAGGCATTTCAAAAATAGGTGCCGATAGGCATTTCAGATATAGGTGCCGATTGGCATTTCAGATATAGTTGCCGATTGGCATTTTAAAAATAGGTGCCGATAGGCATTTCAGATATAGAAGCCGATAGGGATTTCAAATATAGGTGTCGATAGCTTTTTCAGATATGGTTGCCGATAAGCATTTCAAATAAAGGTGCTGATAGGCATTTCAGATGTAGTTCCCTATAGGCATTTCAAAAATAGGTGCCGATAGGCATTTCAGATATAGGTGCCGATAGGCATTTCCGATATAGTTCCTGATTGGCATTTTAAAAATAGGTGTCGATAGGCATTTCAGATATAGAAGCCGATAGGCATTTCAAATATAGGTGCCGATAGGCATTCCAGATATGGTTGCCGATAGGCATTTCAAATATAGGTGCCGATAGGCATTCCAGATATGGTTGCCGATAGGCATTTCAAATATAGGTGCTGATAGGCATTTCAGATGGAGTTTCAGATAGGCATTTAAAAAATAGTTGCCGATAGGCATTTCAGATATAGGTGCCGATAGGCATTTCAGATATAGTTGCCGATTGGTATTTTAAAAATAGGTGCCGATAGGCATTTCAGATATAGAAGCCGATAGGCATTTCAAATATAGGTGTCGATAGGCATTCCTTATATGGTTGCCGATAGGCATTTCAAATATAAGTGCTGATAATCATTTCAGATGTAGTTTCCGATAGGCATTTCAAAAATAGGTACCGATAGGCATATCAGATATAGGTGCCGATAGGCATTTCAGATATAGTTGCCAATTGGCATTTTAAAAATAGGTGTCGATAGGCATTTCAGATATAGAACCCGATAGGCATTTCAAATATAGGTGCCGATAGGCATTCCAGATATGGTTGCCGATAGGCAATTCAAATATAGGTGCTGATAGGCATTTCAGATGGAGTTTCCGATAGGCATTTCAAAAGTTGGTGCCGATAGGCATTTCAGATATAGGTGCCGATAGGCATTTCAGATATAGTTGCCGATTGGCATTTTTAAAATAGGTGCCGATAGGCATTTTAGATATAGAAGCCGATAGGTATTTCAAATACAGGTGTGGAAAGGCATTTTAGATATGGTTGCCGATAGGCATTTGAAATATAGGTGCTGATAGTCATTTCAGATGTTGTTTCCGATAGGCATTTCAAAAATAGGTTCCGATAGGCATTTCAATTATAGGTGCCGACAGGCATTTCAGATATACTTTCCGATTGGCATTTCAAATATAGGTGCTGATAGGAATTTCAGATGTAGTTTCCGATAGGCATTTCAAAAATTGGTGCCGATAGGCATTTCAGATATAGGTGCCGATAGGCATTTCAGATATAGTTGCCGATTGGCATTTTAAAAATAGGTGCCGATAAACATTTCAGATATAGAAGCCGATAGGCATTTCAAATATAGGTGCCGATAGGCATTCCAGATATGGTTGCCGATAGGCATTTGAAATATAGGTGCTGATAGTCATTTCAGATGTTGTTTCCGATAGGCATTTCAAAAATAGGTTCCGATAGGCATTTCAATTATAGGTGCCGATAGGCATTTCAGATATACTTTCCGATTGGCATTTTAAAAATAGGTGCCGATAGGCATTTTAGATGTAGTTTCCGATATGCATTTCAAAAATAGGTGCCGATAGGCATTTCAGATATAGGTGCCGATAGGCATATCAGATATAGTTGCCGATAGGCATTCAAAATATATGTGCCGATAGGCATTTCAAATATAGGTGTCGACCGGCATTTCAGATATAAATGCCGAAAGGCATTTCAGATATAGGTGCCGATAGGCATTTCTGATGTGGTTGCCGATAGACATTTCAAATATAGGTGCTGATAGGCATTTCAGATGTAGTTTTCGATAGGCATTTCAAAAATAGGTGCCGTAGGCATTTCAGATATAGGTGCCGATTGGCATTTCAGATATAGTTGCCGATTATCATTTTAAAAATAGGTGCCGATAGGCATTTCAGATATAGAAGCCGATAGGGATTTCAAATATAGGTGTCGATAGCTATTTCAGATATGGTTGCCGATAAGCATTTCAAATAAAGGTGCTGATAGGCATTTCAGATGTAGTTTCCGATAGGCATTTCAAAAATAGGTGCCGATAGGCATTTCAGATATAGGTGCCGATAGGCATTTCAGATATAGTTGCCGATTAGCATTTTAAAAATAGGTGTCGATAGGCATTTCAGATATAGAAGCCGATAGGCATTTCAAATATAGGTGCCGATAGGCATTCCAGATATGGTTGCCGATAGGCATTTCAAATATAGGTGCCGATAGGCATTCCAGATATGGTTGCCGATAGGATTTCAAAAATAGGTACCGATAGGCATTTCAGATATAGGTGCCGATAGGCATTTCAGATATAGTTGCCAATTGGCATTTTAAAAATAGGTGCCGATAGGCATTTCAGATATTCTTACCGATTAGCATTTTAAAAATAGGTGCCGATAGGCATTTTAGATATAGAAGCCGATAGGTATTTCAAATATAGGTGTGGATAGGCATTTCAGATATGGTTGCCGATAGGCATTTTAAATATAGGTGCTGATAGTCATTTCAGATGTAGTTTACGATAGGCATTTCAAAAATAGGTTCCGATAGGCATTTTAGATATAGGTGCCGAAAGGCATTTCAGATATACTTAAAGATTGGCATTTGAAAAATAGGTGCCGATAGGCATTTCAGATATAGGTGCCGATAGGCTTATCAGATATAGTTGCCGATAGGCATTTAAAATAAAAGTGCCGATAGGCATTTCAAATATAGGTGTCGATCGGCATTTCAGATATAAATGCCGAAAGGCATTTCAGATATAGGTGCCGATAGGCATTTCTGATGTGGTTGCCGATAGGCATTTCAAATATAGGTGCTGATAGGCATTTCAGATGTAGTTTTTGATAGGCATTTTAAAAATAGGTGCCGATAGGCATTTCAGATATAGGTGCCGATAGGCACTTAAGATATAAATGCCGATTGGCTTTTTAAAAATAGGTGCCGATAGGCATTTCAGATATAGAAGCCGATAGGCATTTCAAATATAGGCGCCGATAGGCATTTCAGATATAGGTGCCGATAGGCATTTCAGATATATTTGCCGATTGGCATTTTAAAAATAGGTGCCGATAGGCATTTCAGATATAGAAGCCGATAGGGATTTCAAATATAGGTGTCGATAGGCATTTCAGATATGGTTGCCGATAAGCATTTCAAATATAGGTGCTAATAGGCATTTCAGATGTAGTTTCCGATAGGCATTTCAAAAATAGGTGCCGATAGGCATTTCAGATATAGTTGCCGATAGGCATTTCTGATATAGTTGCCGATTGGCATTTTAAAAATAGGTGCCGATAGGCATTTCAGATATAGAAGCCGATAGGCATTTCAAATATAGGTGCCGATAGGCATTCCAGATATGGTTGCCGATAGGCATTTCAAATATAGGTGCTGATAGGAATTTCAGATGTAGTTTCCGATAGGCATTTCAAAAATTGGTGCCGATAGGCATTTCAGATATAGGTGCCGATAGGCATTTCAGATATAGTTGCCGATTGGCATTTTAAAAATAGGTGCCGATAGGCATTTCAGATATAGAAGCCGATAGGCATTTCAAATATAGGTGCCGATAGGCATTCCAGATATGGTTGCCGATAGGCATTTCAAATATAGGTGCTGATAGGAATTTCAGATGTAGTTTCCGATAGGCATTTCAAAAATTGTTGCCGATAGGCATTTCAGATATAGGTGCCGATAGGCATTTCAGAATATAGTTGCCGATTGGCATTTTAAAAATAGGTGCCGATAGGCATTTCAGATATAGAAGCCGATAGGTATTTTCAAATATAGGTGTCGATAGGCATTTCAGATATGATTGCCGATAGGCATTTCAAATATAGGTGCTGATAGCATTTCAGATGTAGTTTTCGATAGGCATTTCAAAATAGGTGCCGATAGGCATTTCAGATATAGGTGCCGATAGGCATTTCAGATATAGTTGCCGATTGGCATTTTAAAAATAGGTGCCGATAGGCATTTCAGATATATAAGCCGAAAGGCATTTCAAATATAGGTGCCGATGAGCATTCCAGATATGGTTGCCGATAGACATTTCAAATATAGGTGCTGATAGGCATTTCAGATGTAGTTTCCGATAGGCATTTCAAAAATTGGTGCCGATAGGCATTTCAGATATAAGTGCCGATAGGCATTTCAGATATAGTTGCCGATTGGCGTTTTAAAAATAGGTGCCGATAGGCATTTCAGATATAGAAGCCGATATGATTTTAAATATAGTTGTCGATAGGCATTCTTAGATATGGTTGCCGATAAGCATTTCAAATATAGGTGCTGATAGGCATTTCAGATGTAGTTTCCGATAGGCATTTCAAAATAGGTGCCGATAGCATTTCAGATATAGGTGCCGATAGGCATTTCAGATATAGTTGCCGATTGGCATTTTAAAAATAGGTGCCGATAGGCATTTCAGATATATAAGCCGATAGGCATTTCAAATATAGGTGCGATAGCATTCCAGATATGGTTGCCGATAGCATTTCAAATATAGGTGCTGATAGGCATTTCAGATGTAGTTTCCGATAGGCATTTCAAAAATAGGTGCCGATAGGAATTTCAGATATTGGTGCCGATAGGCATTTCAGATATAGTTGCCGATTGGCATTTTAAAAAAAGGTGCCGATAGGCATTTCAGATATAGAAGCCGATAGGCATTTCAAATATAGGTGCCGATAGGCATTCCAGATATGGTTGCCGATAGGCATTTCAAATATAGGTGCTGATAGCATTTCAGATGTAGTTCCGATAGGCATTTCAAATATAGGTGCTGATAGGCATTTCAGATGTAGTTTCGATAGGC